>WUQG02439333.1:0-13713 GCA_011317285.2 Androctonus mauritanicus
ATTCCATGCTTTTTTCTCAATATCTGTCATAGTTTCCGTAAAATTTGAGTCTTTTATTAATGATCTTATTTGTGGCCCGTCAAAAATTCCCGCTTTTATCTTTTCTGCACTCAGTTTTGCAAAATGCATAGCCTCCTCCTGAGAAGGACCGACTTGAAGTTCAGGTGATATTTTAGGGCTCAAAACACATCTATGTGGCGACCGTATGGAAGGATATTCCCATTTGGCTCGATTTTTTCGGTTAATGCCAGTTATGTTCACCAAGCAAAAATAACAGTCATCGTGGTGGTTCACGGGTTCTTTCCAGATCATAGCGGTTTCGTACCTAAATTTATTCCTTTTCTTATTTGTCCACAAACGTAGAAACTCAAGACACATTTTGCATACCTTTTGCGGAATCCAAGGCTTGTTTTTCATTTCCAGCGGGTGACCAAAGTAATTTTTGTAAGCCTCAATTATGAACGTAGTCACATTCAAACGGTATTCTTTAAACATATACTCTCCGCAAATGAAACAAAAATGATTCGGATCATTCACACAAACTCGTCTTGACGATGCCATATCAAATTATATTAAGAAAACTTAATAAATTATAAAATATCAGCAAATTAACACGGTAATACGTCGATTTTTTTGTGAAAGCTATAACTCGTAAACAAGAGCTGTTACAAAACAAACGAGGGTATATCTAGAATCAGCGACGTCAAATTAGTAAACATCATGTGATAAAAGTCATTCATCAGACAAAAGTTGCAATTTTGTTGTGCAGTGTAATAGATAAAATTGTTAAGTCATATAGAATAATCTTTTGTTAACGTCTTAATAGCAAGAACAATTAAAAGAACATAACTTCTTCACTTTTATCGCAACATAATTCGCCTACGGAAATTGAGAATTATCGAATCTCAGCGAATGGACTACATGTCTGTTTTCTTTCTCTCCATTTATAATTTTCTCTATCTAATTTCGAACTATAGTAGTTAAATTTTCATGAAATTCGAACAAAAATTTCGATACCGTTCTTTTAATCAACATTGCAAATTCAAACTTCAGATATAACTTTCGTCTAATTTACAGATTTCATAGAATTTTTAAATTGAAGCTATGGGGTTAATTTTGTTCCATATCGATATTCATTTAAAAATTTTGGGCATTCAAATTTGAGCTTCTCTCTAATAAATACCAAATTACTGTATTTGGTAAGTATAAAAATTTACCAAACCAAACATTCTAAAATACAACCTTCTTTGAAAGTAAGCAATTAGCATATTCAGAATGCTTGCGTTTTATAAAACAGTTATGTATTATTGTTCAAGGGAATTAAATATATCTCTAGATTAAAGCAGTGCAACTAGTTACCATAAGATTATTATTAAACTTTACATTTTCCACATCATCTGCTAATTTTGATAAATTTAAAAGAATCATAAAGGACAATTCATTAGAGAAATTTACTTATGAACATTAAAGGTTTCTTAATACAGTATTTGTTAACCTAGGGATCATTACTATTAAAAATAATAAACAATATAATAATAAGTCAATGTATTAAATCATTTTTTTTCCCTTGGGGTGATCTCAATGATAAATCTTCATTCTGGAACAGTTGAATGGAAGATTCAAGAGGGATTGAACTTGTGATTTCAACTAAATAAAATTACATTTAATAAATTAATTCTTTAAATTCATTCTTTCATAAAAACAGATTAAGAGATTAAAAAATAATTATTATTATTATTCAAAGAATAGTAAAATGTGCATTGTTGTCTAATGCAGAAAGATCAATTTCACCTAACTTAATAATAACAATTTTGAAACTTTGAATTGCTGTATCCTTTACACAGAAGTACTACATTAAGAGAATTAATTGTAAGAGAAGAATTTTTTTATGATAATTTTATTTCAATATAGCCAAAAATATTAATTGGTTAGTCAGCATTGGGAAAGATTAGTTTATCACTTTTAGTAATTTGAGATTTATTCCAAATTCTATTCATCTAGAAATTTTCAAAGATTCTAACAATTCTAACAAATCTATCGATTCTCATCATTCACTTTTCAAGTAAATCCAATCATTACTGATTAAATGTATTCTTTCTTCATTAATAGAATAACTAATTTACATTTAAAATAGGATATGATTAAAAATTTTTTAAAGAAGGATACATTTTATGCTTTTGCTTGTAAAATAAGTGCAATGTAATTCTGTTGATTAATAAAATCTTTTTATAATTTTTAAAAAATGAATTAATGAATTCATAATGTTTTATAAATAATACTATTTCTCATTAAAAGATTTACACCATAATTTATTAATCTAAAAATTTTTAAATAAATAATATACATAAATATACATACATATACTTACAATTTCAGGCATACTGATACATTGTAAAAAGAATGCCCAAATTTTCAACAAAAAATATATTGAGATCATTTTCCTTTATTGTTTTGCTTTTTAAATTTAGTATGCTCTGAAATGATATGAACATTTTTCCCAGTCAAGAAAACCAGATATATTAAAAACAAAATTGTATATACAATAACAAATAAATTTTTAAAATTATTTCTGGAATCTTAAATTTTTTCTACAAGTATAAAGAATGCATTTTATTATAAAATCTGAGAAATTTCTTTTTCTATGCGCAACAATACTATTATAAAATTCTTTATATTAAATTATTTTTTTTGTAGATTGTGATTTTTAGGCATAGAATTGTCAAAGGCGAATGAATTAATTTTTGTGTTTTTGGTAACATTTCTGTAGCTATGTTACCATATATTAAAAAAAATATAACAGGCATTGTATAACAGTGGAAAAGTTGTAAACTGCTTTTTTAATTTTTTTAAGATAAAATTTTTTTAAATTACATCTACTAATATAATTAAGATTGAATTAGTAGATGTATGTAATATTGCAATAAGATAATGGTGGTATTGGAATGGAATTGACAATATAACTACAAATATCAAATGTTTAAATAAATATTTTAAACACGACCTGTAAACAAAGGTAAACTTAAATATTCTATTCTTACTAAATAAAATATTTTTATGGATATGTACAAATATAATATATTTATACAGTAGATGATGTTTGATAATAGGAAAATTCAAACCTGTTATGAACAATGCAGCAAATCATACTGAGTATGACTTATTAAAAAATAATGTCACATCCATAGCATGATATTTGCAAATACCAAATCTTCACATTTGTACTATATATCTCTGATATAAAATAGCCTTTGATTCATGAAAATAAAATTTAATACTACAAGCTAGTATTTGAATAACCGATGTCAGACAAAAAAATCAATTTATCGAACTTAGCTTCCAAAACCTTCTAGTCGTATAAGGAGGGAATGCAAAATTGTAGCACCATGTTCTTTGGTATGCCACTCAATATCACTGTTGCTAAAATGAGTGTCAATTGGCTCTCTTGCACCAAGTCTTTGTGGTCCAACTGCATATGAACCTGGACGAACATAAACTTGAAATGCAGCTTTGGCATAAACAACTTTTTTAGTTTTTGGTTCAATAAATCTGAATTTAAGGAATTTACAATGATTGATTAAATTTGAAATGGAAATGATATATATTTTATTGCCTACTATTATTTAAATAATTTTTAAAACTTACTCATATTGAGGTGCAAATAAACTACTTCCTGCATATTGCAATGTGGGTGATAAAAAAACTTGATGCAGATCTAAATCTTTTCCCTTTACCCTTCGTACCATCTCTTTAGCAAATGGTCCTAATCCCATTTCTCCTAAAATTAATAAGTGATTGTAAAAGATACATGGACTGTTGTTATTTTATTATATTTACAAAAAATTTACCAGGAGGGATTAATCTTCCATAATCTAAAATCTGTCTAACTGCACCAACTTTAGTACCATGATAAGCTATATGCCATTTATCTCTTAAATTATTATTTTCTACTTTGGGAGATGACCTATTTAAAATATAAATTTAATATTAAAGAAAATAATTTATAAAATATAAAAATAATTTTTAAAAATGTATTGATATATATTACATAGAAAATAATTAAAATAGCCATTAAACTTACTTCAAAGCAAATCTACACCAGCCAAATGGCATAGCATATTCTTTAGGAGGCTCGCCTTTCTTAAAATATGGTTCATCTCCTCGTATTTTATGGCATGTTTCACAATAACATATGCTTTGATCAATTAAAAAAAAACCTTCTGAAATATGATAATTTATATTTTAATTTTAACAGATAAAATAGCATCATAAAAAATAATCATTTTATAAAATAATGACACACCTGGAAGACCTAATATTGATTTAAATCTTGAACATGCATTTCGATATTCACAATTCTTCACTCGATCACTAATATTTAGTTTATCTTTAACTCCTATAAGGAAAATTTAATATAATCATATTTAAAAATTTCTTTATTTTATTTTTAAAATAAAAGTTAAGATGAGTATTTGAATAAATTTATATGATTATAACAATAATTTTAAAATATAAATCATGATAATAGAATATTTTTGTATTCATTCATCTTTTAATTTGTGTTGTATGACTTATTAAATATATATATGAGGAAACATCTGAATCTGAGAAATGCAATTTTTGTTTTCTTGTATAATGGAAATGCTAACAAGAATTAACAATAACTACAATTGACTATTATACTGCAAAAACCAAAGGTAACAACTTTATAAAAAATTATTATTCAGCACTCTTTGCAGTACAGTATACAACTAAAACACCTTTATTCGCTTAAATACAGGCAAACGTTTTTGATGCTTTCTGCATCCTCCTCAGGCTTACAACATTTGACAAGAACTTCGAACAGAATTAAACATATTACCATAGCAACCGTAATGTATCTGACAAAAAATTACATAATCTTTTTTATATATTTTCTTTACATTTATCCATAAAACATCATAATATTAAAATGTTCAGTCTATAATTATAGATTGCATGAACATTTAAGATAAATCTCAAGGACGTATTTAAAGTTTATTGAACGTCTTCCTTTTTAATTATCAGTTATTTAATCTACTCATTCCCAGAATGGAAATATGTTCTAGATAGCTATAAACAAAGCAACAAAGAAAGAATGAGTAGATTAAATAACCGATAATTAAAAAGGAAGACATTCGATAAACTTTAGATAGGTCCTCAAGATTTATTTTAAAAATTTGTTTAATGAGAATTATAATTATAGATTGCATGAGCATTTTAATATTACAATGTTTTATGGATAAATGTAAAGAAAATATATAAAAAAGATTATGTAATTTGTTGTCAGATATGTTAAGGTTGCTATGGTAATATGTTTAATTCTGTTTGAAGTTCTTGCCAAATGTTATAAAGCCTGAGGAGGATGCAGAAAGTATCGAAAACGTTTGCCTGTATTTAAGCAAATAAAGATATTTTAGTTGTATAACGTACTACAAAGAGTGCTGAATAATAATTTTTTATAAAGAATTACCAGTAACAATTTTATTATTGACAAGCAATGTGCTATTAATTATTAATTATAAATATTATTTTCTATAACATTCCTAAAATGATTTCAATATTGAATGGGGAAGAACATTCCAGCAATTAAAGAATTAATGTGACATAAACAAGACAATTATTATGTTAAGTGTACCTGAGAAAAACTTGGAAAGTTTTCTGACGACAAACAGAATAAGCAGAGAGTCAATTTTCTTGTTTCTTATAAACATTATATCAAGATAAATAATCTGTTTCAGCTTTTTACTATATTTATTATAAACCAGAAAATATAATAAGAGCAGATTTTTTCAATTCATCAGTGATTAGAAATGTAAGAACTTTCAATCTTGGATTCAGATTTTAGAAGGATTTTGTTTAAAAAATACTAAAATTTCAAAAAATTTTAGTAGTAAAAGTTTTTGAAATGAATAAAAACTGTCCATTATTCATTGCCAAATAATATATAAAAGCATAAGAAATTATTCAAAAATCATTAGTATTGTCATTTGTAATGGAGTTATTTGATAAAAAATGAAATCAAAAAAGTATTCTTTATTTCAAAATTTTTCCTAAATTATATTTTTAATTATACATAAAAACTAAATTCTCTGTAATTTTTTTTACATTTAGAGTTGTAATTATTTTTTCTATTTTTTTAACAGAAGGAAACAGGACCCAAATAATGATTAGTGGGAAGATGTTAATGACAAACTTGCCAATTGAGTATTTAATGAAATAAAATTTGCTGATAAGTATTTATTTTCAATTGAGTATACAAAAATTTATTATATGATGATGACAATCATTTCTTTTATATAAAAATATAAAGATTTTTCATTAAACTTTTTTCTTGACTACTCAAAAACTTCTTATACAATTCATGATTTAATTAATTAAAAATTTTAAATATTTATTTTTTTAAATTGAATAAAAAATTTAGAAATGTAACATTTCTAAGTTTTTAAAAAGGTAACATATAAATGACTATATATATGAAAAGTTTCTTTGCCATATGTTAGTGGTTATAGCCTTCAATTAAAATCACAACTTTTTTCAGGAATCATCCATCTTTATTGTTTGACTTAATGTTTTTATAAATTCAAATTGTAATTAAACTAGGATAACTCTGATATATTACTATTTACTGAAAACCAAAAATATTATTTTAACTTAGCTAAACCAATTGCAATTTTCTAAATATTTTGACTCTCACATATTAGCTGACTACAGGAATTTTGGCATTTTAGATGTTGCATGCTATTGCCTGAAGAATTTCAGTGACCATTTTATCCAGATTTTACAAGGTTTAATAATAGGAAGTGATACCTATTGGAAATTAATAATTACTAATCATGTTATAAATAAAAAATATAGTCTTTGTCTTTCAAACTAAAAATAATTTGGTTATTAATATTATTGATTGGTATTAATTTGTTTCTTGCATATTATAGGGATTTATATTATACAATCCATTCTCAGCTGATTTATTAAATTTTGCTGAATAGTTTATTTGCTGATTTAGTGAAGGGATGTGACATGCCCATATCCCCATAGGTTCATTGCTAAATGGAAGAATATGAATTTCTATGCTTCAACTTTAATGATCATAACATGTAGAATTTTTGCTTACACTAACTTTTATTAAATCACCATGTTCTTTAAATCTTTTATTTTTATTTCTTTGAAGAAATAAGAATAAAGTAAGAACAGTATACAAAACCACAAGATAAGACAGAAAGGATCACACCAATAAGAATGTAGAGGGCCATTAATAAAAAAGGCAGAAGAAATAGTGTGGCATATAAATAAGATAACGAATGAATTCTACTCAACCTATGAGATAACTTCACATTAATTGTTTCATATTATAATGATATTAGTTACTATTACTAAATTTATGGATTTATCTCAAAATATCAAGAGCATCACTTTGCATAGCCTCTAATGTAATGTAAGGTCTGCAAGGATCTTGGAATATCAAAATAATACTAAATTAAAACTACATATTAAGCTAAATTATTTTTATATTTTGTTCTAAAATTTTAAGTTTCATTTGTAATGCATCTTATTGGCATCATGACAATGATGATTATAGGAAAGGGGCTTTAAGCAGCCCTAGCACTGCCACCAACCAATGATCTATTGTGCATCATTAACAGAATCATCCAGTAAAAAGTCCTGTCTTCCACACAAAAGACAATTTACAGTTCCATTGAATAAGATAAAGATCTTATGGTATAAGAAAAAGCAACCCTAGAAAATCATATCTTAATCCTGAAAGAGCAACATATTCATATAATACATGAAGAGAAGTTTCATCTCCTCCTTGATATTTTCTACTGTTGGGACTATCAGCAATCCCTATTAAGTGAAGATGTCTCCTAAGATGATAGTACCCTATAAGTAGCCCTGTATCAATCCTTACTGATGTCTTTATCAGCTATTTGTTTTAGAATATCTGAGAGAGGGAAAATAATTACAAAGTGACAAAAGATTATTATTTAGCTGCAGACTAAGAACTTCTTTTATACTGTAGGTTCCTTGGTCTATGTGAGAAAGGAAAAAAGGACAGAAGTTTCATATTCCAAACAAATAAATAGTACTGGTTTCTTATCCCAAAAGGACAAGCAGGTAGATATACTTGGGCACTAAAGGGGGAAAATCAGTTTTCTAATTTCCATTGGTGAAAAATATAAAAAATATAGTGAGTTGAAAGAAGACTATTCTATCCTGTCTGGCAGCAGTCCAGCAGAGACAAGGAAGATGACTAATGCTGCATAAGAATATAGTAGCATACAAAGAACAATCACTATTAGCAGGAAAGTTTTTATTCATGTAAAACATTTTTAGTCTCTCTTACAAATCCTTATCAGTACAAGAATAATTGAATAGATGCTATAGAACATGTTAATTTGAAGATATTTAAATTACAAAAAATTAGTTAAGCATAAAGTATAAAAAACTATTATATAATTTATATTTTTATCCTTCATTTAAAAGTAATCTTAATATATTTAATTTTGACAACAATTACTGAAGAATTTTAGACATATACCATATATTAAATCATATTTCAATACTATTAAAAATAAAACTAAAAATATAAAATATAAAAATATCATAATTATTAATTATAAATATAACACACCTGATAAATATAAAGGCAATTCCAACTTTTTCAGTTCATTTAATGAACCTATAAAAACATTTCAAATTTAATTTGAAATTAATTATAGACTATTCAAATCAAAAGAATGCAATGTCATAGAAAATTGTATATATTAAAAAATAAAAAATTATTGCAGTTCATTATACTATGTATTAATTCACATTACTTCATGAAAAATAATTTTCTATTTTCACAATTACAGAAATAAATTCTCAATTATTTGTGAGTGGATTATTAGCTTTATGGGTTATCGATAAATGATTTTTTGCTTATTTTACAAATTTTATTAAAAAATTACAATCTGTCCTGTATTCATGTATTGGAATTCACATTGGAATTCAAATACTATATGTGAAATTTTAACAAATAATGAAATATTTTATTCACTGAAAGATTGAACATTTGAGATTAAATAAATAATTCAATCATTAAAGTGGGCTTTTTTCAGCTACGTATAAAACAAAAAGATTCATATAAAATAAAACATGAGCTTCCTTCAGCTGTGTATAGCTGACACTAATAACAATTAAAATTGTTTCTGTAATTAAATAATTTTTTAATAAGAGCTATATGTTTGTATTTTATTTAGTAGGAAGAATTTGGATTGGTAAAATATTTTGTTGTTTGCTAATGCACAAAAAGATATTATTATGTAAGAAATTTTTAAGAATTTTTACAATAAAATTTAATCAGAAAATAATATAAAAGCTGAGTATAAGAGCTTGTTCATTTATTACATCATATATGTTTTGTAGCAATTACAAATTATTTTGTTTTATTATTTAAATATATTATTATCTGCAACTTTTAATTAATTTACTGAAAATACAAGCACAAACACAGAAAATTATTTATTCTTTGAGATATTTTCAGCTTACATAGAAGTCTTCATCAGCATAATAAAAATTAGTTTAATTAAATTTTCAAAATTGCCGACGAGGGCTTCTATAAAAACCAAAAACATTTCAAAGAATAAATAATTTTCTGTTTCATTTTGTTTATATTTTCTTTAAGTGTATAAAAATTTTCCTATTATCATCAATTGTTCATCAGTTCCTGTATTGAACTATCATCTGCATAAAAAATAATTTATCAAGACAGCCTTTATGATTATTTGATATTTATACATAATTTAAAGTAAAAATGCATCAAATATAAAAAAATATCACTCATCAAATCCAGATAAAATAAAACAACTTTAATGAGAGTTATTTTTAAATAAATAAAATTTCATTTTAAATTTACCATGCAATAATATATAAAAGTATTTACTATCAAATCAATTTAAAAAATATTTAGAGACCTTTTCTATCAGAAGTTTATGATAATCCAATAGTACAGAGAAACAAATTGAAAAACCTAAAATAAGATAAACTAATAAACTACAAGTAGTTCGTGACTAATGATTCCTCATACTTATGAATGTGAAGTAATTTGAAGTTTTCTAAGTATATCATAATAAATATTGGTAATATACAATTGATAGATGTAGAAATATTTTCAAGTTATGATCTAAGGGAAAAAAATGGACCTAATGGATATCAAGAATTATCTGTATTTTAAATTACAGACTATATACAAAACTAGCTTTTGATTTGAGAAAGTTAACTATCATATGACAGAAAATAAAAGATTTATCAGATAAAATACATTTTATGTTTTCAGATTATTAGATTATGCTTTCAAATTATCTATACTACTACTTTCTATTATTAGTATGAATAAAATAAATATCTATCAAGATAAAATATTTATCTTATATTCTTACACAAATTTTATTGCAATGTAAATATAATTTGATAAATAAATGATATTTTCATATTTGTTTTATTGGTTTTAATTCTGTAAACTCTAGCAGATTTCTTTAGAGGAAGACTAATTTAATTACTACAGTTGTTGACATTCATTATTTTTATTTTTTCCTTACCTTTGTAAAATAGAACATTGCTTTGTAGGAACATTTTTCTGGTGAACACTGTTTTGTAGGAACATTTTAACTATGTGTTTTTGTTAATTTTAGTATTTTTTGTACTTATTTTTTAGTTTACCTATTAACACTATGTGTTGTAATTTTTGTAGTTTCTGTGTACATTTCTGTAATGTTTAGCACATTTTGGATTCTGGATTAATTTGACGTACAGACACTCACATGAAAGTAGTTCACTTTTACTATATGTGTTTTTTAGGTAGGTTAATAATCTTTTATAAATTAATTTACTTATAACTCTGTTATCTTATACCTCTTTTACACTTATATCTTAGTTATAATGTTTTATTTTCTATTTTTTTTATTTCTTAACACCACCATATGCATTTTTTACCATTATCCACACCAGACTTTACATTTATGTTCTGTAATATGTATTGTGTAACATTATTTACAGTTTTTAATGTAAGTTACAGAAATAAGCTTTCCCTACAAGACAGTAATTTAACATGTGTCACCAACCAATGGCTCTTTCTAACTTTTATAAATAAACAACCTAGAGAAACATCCCCACTCTCTGTGTAACAGATAACTAAAGCTAATGTAGACCAGTTGACAGTGGTTGAAAATGATTCTTTTCTGCTCAGTGCTGTACTGCTCTTTTATTTAATTTGATTATCTTGTTATTTCACAGTTGTTTCTTTTTTTGGAGTATATAATTGTAAAATATTATGTAACTGTAATTTTCATGAATGTTTTCTTTTATAGTTAATTTTTAATATAACAGGTGGTTCCTGTTATATTAAATACAGGTAGTTCTCTAGTTATATTCTTAAGTTTTGTTCATAAATTGGGTTGTTCATAACTGAGATACTGCTGTAATTTTGACTCCAGAAGTACTGAAATAACTTTATACACTGTATATTGTACTATAAATATATTTCATAATTGGACTAATTAAAAATTTCTTATTTTACAAATTTTAAATGAAAGGTTTAATATGAAGAAAGAAAGTTTTGGTGTAATTACTACCATCTTAAAAATATTGCCATAATATATTAACTAACTGTGTAATTTTATATTATACTGGTTTGATATCATTTTGCTATCATATTACTTAAAATTATTGAAGAGTTTTTGAAATATGAAAATGAAATTTCATGCTCATAAGTACAAATATTCATAACTAGAGAAGTGTCTCTACCACAATTATAAAAATTTGTTTATATAGTAATGTTATATTATAAATAATTATTTATTTTATATTAGTGATATGATGTTGATTGCTTAATTACATAAAAGAATGAAATTCTAACTTAATTTTTTGATATATCTTCAACAGAAGGAACAAAAAAATCTTACAAGGAGATGGCAAAACTTGCATGGGCCAATTTTTGATAGTTTCCAATAAATTTAATTCATTTTCCTTCTATGTGTCATTTCCCACTGCCACTTTTGTCTCTCTTACGAGAAAATCCAAATTTAAGTTTTAGCACACAAATAACACCTCTTAGAAAAAAATTTTGTTGGACCTTCAGTGGCACTGCATTAGAATGTGTGCCTTTGATGCTTGAGGTTGTAAATTTGTATCCTTGCTCTGCAATTTTTTTCTAATAAAAGTTTTTGTTATAAATATATGAATAAAAAATAATAATTTTCATATATAATATATATTAAAAATAAGCAATTAGTAATTTATCACTGTCCAGAAGAATGGTCAACTGATACAGATATGATTGATGCAAGTAACTCTGGATTGCAACAATTAATGGATGCATATGAAGAGGAGACTGAATTGTAAGATAATGCTGAAGATTTTGATGACAACATTTCTATTTTGTAAATAACTGAATAAAATAGCTAATCATTTTTGCATTTTTAATTTTTGAGATCTGGTTTCTGATTCATTTATTTGTAATAAATTACTAATTGCTTATTTTTATATATATTACATATGAAAATTATTATTTTTTATTCATATATTTATAACAAAAATTTTTATTAGAAAAAAAAAATTGCAGAACAAGGACACAAACTTACGACCTCAAGAATCAAAGGCACACATTCTAGTGCAGTGCGACTGACATCTCAACAATGTGCACCTTTTTTTATAGAAAAAATAGCTATAATAGCTAATTTTCACATATGTGTAGAAAACAATTTTCTTACAATTATATGAACTAATAAGGAATCAGCTTAAAATACCCAAAATTCAATTCTGTGTAAAGGATTAAGAAATAAAAATTATCCGTTGATAATGGACTAACAAGGAGACCGTAAAACTTGCATGAGCCAATTTTTGATAATTTCTAGTAAATTTGATTCATTTCCCTTCTATGTGTCATTTCCCAAAGTGAAGGTGCTGCTTTTGTCTCAAGAAAATCTGAATTTAAGTTTTGGCACATGAATGACACATCTTAGAAAAAACCAATTTTATTGTGGCTTAAAAATATATATTATATCCAAATAAACCTAACCAACATAAACTCCCCTAGTGGTTAAATTTTGCATTAATGGCCAATTAATAATTATTATTTTAATTTTATATTATGGTGCCACCATCTATGCTGCTATCAGCTAGGTCCAATAATTCCAAAATTAAATTCATCCTGAAATTTGCCGATGTCTTGATAGTCTAACTGGTAAGGCACCAGGATGGTAATCTGAAGTTCCTGGTCCGATTCCAAGCCAAGGCAAATTTTTAATTTCGGAAATTAGTCAAAAATTCTAGTTTAATTATTAAATAATTGATGGTGCCACTTTAGCCAAATTTAATTAATTAATTATTAATCCAATAGATGGTGGCACCATTGTATAAAATTAAAATAATTATTATTAATTGCCCATTAATGCAAAATTTAACCACTATGGGGAGTTTGTGCTGGTAGGTTTATTTGGACTACGTGATTAATCCCCTAGGGATTAATGATTATACATTAGAGGAAAGTAACCAAATGTGGAATAGTATCCCTAATATGGAATACCAGCATTTCTCGTAAATAAATACTTCTAGACGCAATAAACAGTGATCGTCTATCTTTTCCAATCACTATACGTGCATACAGGTTACAACTTGTGCTGTGTCCGCGGTGAGACGGTTTTATTTTGTCGCTGTCAG
>WUQG02439344.1:0-13711 GCA_011317285.2 Androctonus mauritanicus
GTAATTGTCTAAGCCAGCCATCCCTTATATCTCGTGGGAAAGGAGACATGTTCAGGAGAGATGTAATCGTCACAGAGGAGTGACATTTGTCCAAATTCACAGCATCTACATAAGTTATGTAATTCTATATGCTTGGCCATTTATGATACTTAACGAAGCAATTGGTGGAGAACACGAAAACGCTATTAAAAAAACATTGAAATGAAATAAAAGTATAAATACTTTGATTTAAATTGTAGTTTTTTTAATTAATAAATTATTGGCATTGATAAAATTAATATAAATATAAAAATCCTAGCATCTGTATTAATATCTACAAATATTCTTAACATACTTCATCAATATTAGCTACTTTAGATGTTAAAGAATAAATGATAAGTTATGAGCATTTTTAGCACCAATATCAATATTTAACATAGTTCATATAATTTAGCAGTTGTATTGCTTATCTACTTTTTTTTAAGAATAGGCTAATTAGCATCTTTAGTATCTCTACTTGTATCCAGCATTATATATTTTTAACTACATACAGTAAGACTAAGTAGCATTTATGCTTTAGCATCCATATTAATGCACATCAGCAGATATAGTAATAATCAGCATCAGTTTTTATCATATATGCTCAGAATAACTAGGCACTTCACTAGATTTATCTATTAATACTCAGCATTCTTTTTAATATCTATGTTCAGAACAACTTTCCACTATTAAAGTTCTCTATTAATACTTTGCATCATTCTTGACAACTATGCTCAAGATAGTTGCCGCTGTACTAAAGTTCTCTATTAACACTCGATATCATTTTTATCTCTGTAAACATCTATGTTCAGAATACTAATCACTGTACTAAAGTTTTCTATTAATTTCAAGCATCTATGATCAGAATTATTGGCATCAATTGTTTAGGAACTGTATTAATAATTCTGCCTCGCCTATTCTTAGAATATCTTTATACAATGGGTATTCGTGTAATAAAGCAATTAATTTTATGATGTTGAAAACTTCTTTATAACTTTTATTGTCTGCACAAGATAAATAAATAAAAATTCGGTTACAAAATGAATTATTTACATAAGTAAAAACACAAATTTCATTTAAAAATTGCAAGTTTTCCTAACATCGTAATTGCATTAAAACAGTTTATATAATAAATCAACGTAATTTTGATAAATTACGCAAAGAGCGAAATGAAAAATAAAAATAAAAAAAAATGCTTAGAATTATATATGAGAAGTTCTCCAAATAGGAAAGAAAAAGTTTTTAATATAAATTAAGAGGTACTATATTTTATTCTGTAACTGTTTTATGTATTCGATTTAATTGAAATTAACCGTAGTGAAGTATGTTTTATTATCTCATTTTATTTTAATCATGTTTTAATTATAAATTGTCGGAAAGATTAGAGCTTTATATAGATAGATAGCAGAGGGTGTGACCTTACTGAATGATAGCAGCTGCTTTGCTCGTCTACCTATTTCTCTCTACACTGTATTGTGTATTCATTGTATCAGAAAAACTTTCTTTTTATAGTAATAATCTTAATATTTTAGTTTTTGCAAAAATTAATCTCGCAATGACACTATTAGATCTCCGAGATAAGATTCTAGGAACTGTCGAAAGCATTCATCCCTCTATATAACAAATCCTGCGACATTAGTCACAAGTTAAACATTCAAGTTTTGCCAAGTAGGTTAAAAGGAATTTATTCGAGATTTTCGTGAGATTTTTCTATTTTAAAATGAATACAATACATTTATTTCTCGAATAAAGCGAAAAACATGTAAATAAAGCGACTGCAAAAAGAAGACGAAGGAAAAAAAAAAAACCTTTTGAAGAATGTATTTTATTCTTTAAAAAGAGGAAAAGAAACCGTCAAGAAATTGCTACTACTCGGGTTTCTATCGAGTAAATTATTATGCAATAATGCAAAAAAGAAAGAAAAAAATTTTTTTCTTCTTTTCCCCTCGAAGAAAATAAGGTCTAAGTTTACAAGTATATGAAGTAAAAATGTGTTTTATGTGCGAATACATCAAGCGAGTAACATGAAAGAGGAAGTTTTATTATAAAACTCTAAAAACTAGTTCCAAAATAATATAACTGCATGCTATGAATATCAAATAACTTCAAGGAACTTATAATAAATAAAACGACCTGTAAAATTTCCCAAAATAAAATATTATTAAATAAATCGGGTCGTAGACTAAAGAAATAAAAACAGAAGAATACTGCACGAATATTTATTCTAACAAAATTGCCTGAATATTGTCGAAATTTCGACAGAAAAAAAAAAAATAATAATAGAAACTTTTAGTTTGTATATATAATTTTATTCTTTATTTTTTTACAACTAGATAAATAATAATAGAATTCATCATCGCTTAAAATATTTAATGAATTTTCATTGCAAGTATTTAATTATGATCAAAACTGAATTATTAATATATTAGAGAAGATTGGATCAATCTAAAGATCAACATATGAGATATTCATGACGATGATTAATTCAGACAGTATCAAAACAAGTTTTTTTTATTTTTATGCAACATAAATGTCCATTTTTTTAGTTCATTTTTCGAAGAAAGACTTATAAGATTACCATGCTATTGTCTGTTCCCTTCTAATAACTTTTGAATTAATCAATACATTTTCATATGATGTTAGCCATTAAAGGTAACCCCGATGATGTGTCATTTAACCATCTAGCTTCAACCTTTTAAAAATGTCGGATATTCTGATGTTCTCTCTTAATATATCTTGGAACTGATTATTGTGTTTTAGCCATTGAAGATGATCTGGAATATACGTAATCATTTAGAAACGGAGGTTCAAACTTAGATTTCTCCTAATATCTTTTGAATTATTTCATTAAATTTTATGGAATTCATCAGCATGATTAGGCCAATCGAAATCGAATTTCACATAATGTTAATTAATCCTCAGATTCATCCGTTTAAAAATGGCGGACGTTCAAAATCCGATTTTTCCCTTTTAGTAACTACGGAACTACTTGATGCATTTTTGTGACATTGGATATTCAGATAATTACTTGACTATGATTTTAATGCCATATATATATATTTTAATAATTCCAAAATGGAAAACATATTCAGTAAGTAATTCTTTCTAAAATTACTTACTGAATGTCTTCCATTTTCTAGAATTACTCTTCCATTTTCTAGAATTCTTACTGAATGTGTCTTCCATTTTCCAGCGATTAATTCTTACTAAAATTATTCTAGAAAGAATAATATTTCTAGAATAATTCTAGAAAAATTTTTCGAGATGAGAAATTTATCTCTTTTAATGTGTCACATAACACAATTTTTATAATATAATAATGATATTCGTTAATATGCAGATTTAATGTCTTAATTTTTTTTAATTAATTGTATTCCAGGCGGAATTTTTGAGGTCAAAAGACTTTTCTAGATATATCCAACTTTTTTTTTTAACTTTAAAGTAAGATTGTTAAATGCAATTTACATTACATTTTTTCGTTTAAAGTGAATACGAAAATTTGATTATACTTTCAATTTTGTATCCAATTCTCTCCTATTAATCAATACATAAAAAAAAATAAAATTCGTATAATTGTATTTATTGTTTCCAGTTCCATTAATTTCTTAATGCATAATTCTCTTTTGCTGTTAAGAACCTTAATTTCGTAACCTTTTAAATGATTTTTTTCCTTTTAAGTACTATATATATATATATATATTCGTTAATTGAACGGTAATACGATTTGCAACGAGCGATTGCTTCTTCATCAATATAACTTTTAACTGCAAACATCGCAGAAAAGTCAAAAAAATAAAAAGCATATTTTTTTCCTTTTATCAAAACTTTAATTCCCGATTATAAGAGTTAAAACAGAAACAACTTCAATAATCTTTAATGCAAACGAAATTGCAATAAAATCCATAAAAGAAAAAAAAAATTCTGTTTTCCTTCGTTACGTTAATGCGGTGCAAAAAAACAAAAATAAAAATTCTGATTCCGTTCAAAGCTTTCGTAAAGTAAAAGATTAGACTTTTCTTCTTATTATTTCGATCTTTATGCACGTACAACAAACTGCAACAACAACAACGGCTAAAAAATAAAAATAAAAAGAATGCAAATAATGAATTCGCCTTCTTATTATTTTGTTTTGCCTGTTTTACTTTTTTTTTCTATCGATTAAAGTGATTCTACTACCAACTGTTGTGTTTTGGCAAAAAAGCATCTCTACTACACCATAGAATTTCATTGTTTCGTAGAAATTCCTACAATTCTTAGGAGATGGATTTGTTTGACCACGCCTGATCGTGCGAAACAAACATCAAAGAAGGAGCTAAGGGATTATTACCTACTTAATCATTGTGAAATTTGGTTGTTGAAAATACAAGCCAAGCAAGATGAGTGATATAATTTATTAGGTAATCGATGAAGAACTTTTTGATATATTGTACATATTTTTAGGACAAAGTGATAAGGATCGACGTTTAAACAATGTCTATTATGGGTAACCATACTCTTGATACATAAACTTATAAAAAGAAAGAAAGTTCGAAATGCTCTTAAGATAATCCGGTAAGTTGTTTGCGATTTTCTGGTTATTGTTTAACATACAACTGTAGTGGATTCATTTTTTCAATATTTTTTATTTTTTTTTATTCTTCTTCCGTGGATTCTATCGCAGTATCGATTATAATGTATGAATTGGTTGCATTATCATCAACGATAGAATTTTTTTCGTTATTCTTTTTAGAAAATTACGGTATTTTCTGCATTACCAAATTATAAAATCAATTTAAACTCATTTTTATTCGACCTCATCAAAAATAGTTTACTGTGAATGACAGCATTCGTGTAAAATATGTTATCCTGTAGAATAAAAAACGAAAGAGAAGAAGAAGATAAAAATATATCGCGAAAAACAATTATTTAACCTCCTTTTTTTTTAAATGAATAAACGAGATATTCCGAATATCAATAAGAGAACAAAAATAAACGGCGCTTTAAAACGGAATAAAGAGCAATTTCTCACAATGCAATTAGTACGAAAAACGATAAAAATGATTGCAATGGTTTCCTAAATTAGTTAATTGAGATTAATTTCCTTTCCATGCTCTGTTATTTTTAATGCCATTTAATCAAATAAATGATTTTTCCGTCTTTAGTGGTGCTTTTATTCGATAGATGGCGGTAATTTATACGAATTTAAACGCACATTTATTATTAATTTATTTATTTCCTTCTGTATTTTTTTAATTACGGGGATCAAAATAATGTCATTGAATTTTAATTATGATAATGTTCGAAAAAGAAAAATTTTATAATTGAAGTTTCATTCAAATTAAAGTAAATCTGAGAAAGTTATTAGAGTGACGTTCCTATCAGACACACAGACCGATTCACATACGTAATACTTTAACTTTAGAAAATGGAAATAGTATTGATTATAAATTAAAAATATGCAAAGTGAATGGTTTGAAAATATGACGAGAATTAAAAAAGTGGAGCCATGAAGTATAATAAAAAAAAAAAACAGCAATTATTACTAAAATAATGCAATGCTGCAATAAAAAAATAGAAATTCTGTATAATTTTTATCGATAATAAATAAATTTATAACCGTTTTTTATTTGAAAAAAGACCTTTTAAATAATAAATATTTTTTAAGATTAGAAAGTTTAAAAATTTCTCGTGGCTGCCATCTTGTAATGGTACTACGTGGCTACTTTAAAATTAGCAAATATGTAGCATGAATATAAATGAGTGATTGCTTAAAATTTAAATGCGCATACTTGTTTAATTCTCGAGATATTTTGTAGGAAGTCTGACACACAAATAGGCTTCAAAATGATTATAAACGATCATTTCTTTTTAAAATATAGCTAAAATCAATTCGAATGATTATAATATCATTCACGTACGACGAATAGTTTCAGAGATACGAGCGTTTTAATATTTCGTACGGCAGCCATTTTGTATGGAAACGACATCGAATCTCAAAAGTAATTGGCATGTATCGATTTCTGCCTACTCGATTTTTGTCTGCAAAGTCAAACAACGGACAAACCGAGTACAGAGGCATTTTTATTGCTCATAAATTATTATTTACGACTGATATCGAGAATCAAATTTACGATTTTTAGCAAAAAAAAATATGCGTGTTTGACTTGTTTCGTTGATAATTAATGTATGCTTTACGCCGGTTATATGCGACAGTTGTATCGGATTTTGTTGCAATTCTGATTGTTGGTATCATCATAGAACTCGAGAAATTTCTGTTACAAACAAGATAATTAATAAGAATGATTTATTTCTTGAATAGAATTGCAGAAAATATAAACCGAAACATTATCTAAAATGGAAGCGAACTTTAGATTTTGATAATAACGAAAACAAATTAACGTCGGGGAATACGAGGTTTATTTTAATGAATGAGAACCAAAGTAAATAACGTGGAAATTTGCAGATAGTATTAATGTTAAATAAGTTGCTCTGAAACAATCAAATAATTAAGAAAAATCAATTTTCTCTTTTACCATTTATACATGCAATTAATGAGGATATTTTGAATGTAAATGGATTTAACAAATTTAAATTAAGTTTAATAAAATAAAATATTTTTATATTGACTTTTTTTTATTTTCGTATACAGTGCATCATATATATCTATAGTGCAACGTTTCTATTATACGGAATGTAAAGAAAAGGTAGGTACAACACGACAGCAGGTGATTTCCTCCCTATTATAAGCCATGACACTCGTAATCCGGAATTTCTCTAGGGCGAAATAGCATGAATGTGTCACCTATGCTTCTTAAATTGATGTCAAACAGGGCATTGGTTAATAATAGCCTCTACTACAATTGAAAAATTGCGAATAAAGTTAGGATCACCACGCGTAACATGGTCAAAGAATGCGATGTAATATAAGATTTTTCAATTGTAGTCGCGGTTTTTATTAATAAAGATCATATTTAATATCGATTCGCGTAAATTCTTCCTAAATGAAGTGGATGTAGATCTGCATACCATTGCATTTTATGCGTGTTTCCGTTTGAGGGATTCTCGTTTTATCCATAAGATAATGATTCCAGTAAAAATACGAACGAAAAATCATCTTTTTTTTCATTATTTTTATGTTTAACTCAGTAATATATATTTTAGCCAGAAGATTTATAGCAGTACACAACTATATGAAGATCATAATATAATATTTATTGAGGAATTAAAATTTTTTTGAATAATAAAAAGAGAATTTAGAGACAAAACTCGTTAATTTTCCTTACTAATCGTGTCTTCTTTTTTTTTTATGGAAGAAAGTAGATAAATCCAGAAAAATGAGGTTGAAAAACCGTTGAAATTTTTAATTTTTAAGATCGTATTTCTTAATATTTATCGAAAAAAATAAATAAATATTCGAGAAATTATTCCCGATGGAAATCTACTTTTCTTAATGGAAAATAAACAGATTAATTAAATATTTTTGATATTTATTTCAATTTCGAATGCGAAATTGCTTCATATAATATTGATCCGCTGATGATATTTACGGTTTAATTTCCAAAATTTCCCATTAGAATAAAAATAAAATAAAACTATCTGAAGATTGAAAACTTTATTGGATTTTAATTTTCTAGCAATTTTCGAATGGAGAAATGAACTAGACGAATAAAATGATCGAAAAAAATAATAATTTGGTTGCTTTAAAATTTTTTTTTGAGACATTTTTATGGGATTTTTCTATGTGTATTCATATTTTGTTAAAATTTTCATAACTGGAAGAAGGATTTATTAATTAATTTGCTTACCATGCAGAAGTGGTTTCAATTTGTGCTGATTATTATTGATTTTTAAACTGTAATATGGACTTTATGGGTTGAATTTGGTCGGAATTCTCTCCCGCAGGCCAATATCTATATAAATGAAGTCGACCAGGAGGTTTATGGACTGGAACTCTGTTTAAGACTTTACTGCAGCAAACTGGAAATAACAGCACTCGACCGAATCTATGTAAACGGAAGTACGTTATAGGGATAATATTATAAATATGAACAGTTTGCAAGATTCTGACAATGGTCTATAGAGTCCATCACTCTTTTCCCTTTACGCGACAGCGATTGCTCTTCACTGAAATCATTCAATCTGAATAATGAGACCAAGAACTTCACTCTGCAAAACTATTATGGGAATGGCAAGAATAAAAGTTGCTTATAGGGTTGAATTGATGAAAGAAAGGGCGAGAATGCTACTAATTGGCCAATTAATACTTCTATTCAAACATCATTTTGGATTCGAGAGACTCAGCAAAGCTGACTCCAGTGATGCTTATATTAATCAGTCTGCAGCAACAGTAGACAGATAAGAGAGTAACACACGTACACTTTAGTAGCGAAATTATCAGTTTATATGAAATTATTTTCAAATTAAACTTACATCACGAAATTAAAGATAAACTATAATCAGATTAAATTAAGAAAATGTGTTTTTGTTCATATCTATTCAGAAGGAGCCAAAAAAATTTATTTTTTAGTTAAAAGAGTAGTTTCAGAGAATTTTCTGATTCTTTAAAATATAAAAATAAATAGAACAGATTAAAGATTAAATAATTCAACCGAAATCGATAAATCGATCACATGACGTTTCCAATAATCGATTTTGCATCTTTTTCAAAAATTCAAAATGATCAAATTTAAATCGTTATTGCTGACGTAATAATGTTGCGATTTCGATTGTTTTCGGCGTATCAGACGCTCCAGTTGTTTTCAATAATGCATCTCAATTGTATTCAAATGGGGATAATATTTACGCGAGACATGGTGTTGACAGACAGACATCCAGATAGATATGAGCCTACATCAATCATTTTTAGTAGGCTCGATTCTCTAGAGAATCTCAATGACATATATGAATTTCATTCAAATCGGATGATATTTACGCCAGATATTGCTTCAACCGCTGCGAACATCTTTTCTCCTCTACGTCATTAATATTGACTCCATACCGATCATTTTCGACAGACACGATTCTTAATTGGATCCGAATAACATCTGCGAATTTTATTCAAATTGGATAATATTTACGCGAGTTATTTCCATCGACAGACAACCGAACAAACCTAATTTATATACATCCCGTTTTATCCAATTTAAGAATAGAAAAAATTGTTTAAAAAAAAGTGCGATTATAATTTTGAATTTTTAATTTTCTTCTACGATGAAAAAAATCATTAAAATGCATTCATATAATTTAATATAATTTTATAGTTACGTAAGAAAAATTATTATTTTTTTTTTTTTACACGGCTTAGAGATTTAAACATAAAGGTTATAAATTATTAAATTAATTTTATTTTTATATAGCCTAAGAAGATTCCGAAAAAAAATTTAATCTATCTTATTGTCAGAACGGTTATGAAAATAATAATTTTTCTTTTTTCGTTTCCTTTTTTTTCCTTTCTTCTTCTTCTTTACCTAACTCTCATTGCGATAGTACATCTAAAAGAGAGTTTCGTTTTTCTACGATTCCATATCTATCAAAACACGTCAAAAACTTTCTATTCAATAGAAAACATACTATTCTATCTTTGGAAATATGCACTTTACCTTATTGCCGATGCAATACACTTTGTATTCAAGTAGAATATTGAGTAGTGAAGTAAGGATTCTGATTAGATGGTTTGCCTTTCGACTCTAGATATAACCACTAGAATACAGAAAACTACAGATACGACTTGCTATATGCAGCAGCTGGAACAACGACCAGCAACAAATTGTTTTTTACTAAACAATCATCAGGTAAATATGATTGTAACTTCTACTACATTATTTATAAAGAAACCAAAGAATAATATATTTGCATAGAGCCATAAACATTTTCTATTCAATCGATAACTTATTTGCATAAAGTTTTAATTATTAATGACATTAATTTTTGAAGAAATTTTCAGATTAAACAGTGATAAATTATGAATATTAATATATATCGTAAATTATAAAATAATAATAATAGAAAAAAGAATAATTTGGGTTATAGGTGAGGCGACAATTCTACTGATTTCTTAACTACAGTATATATATCGGCGATAAAAAGAGAATATAAAATTCTGCGAATTCGATATTTTAATATTAAATGATAATGTTATTTGTCTAAAAATTTTTATGTATAAAAGTTGAATTTTTTATTGTTTAAAAATAAAAAAATAAATTATTGCTGAGCGAGAGAAGCGCGATAGTTTTATGAAAGTTGAAAATGCATTAAACGGAGTTATTTCTCGAAATTTATTCTACAAATGATCTTTTTTATTGCTTACTTTACGAGTTTATCAATAGAAACGACGGGGAATCGTGCATATATATATACATATATATACTCGTGCGAAAAATATTTACCTAAAAAATATATTTATACAACCGATATTTATCTTGTTTTCGAGTATAGGAGAAGTGTGGTTATTAATATTTTTTCGTATTTTAAAAAGTGGAAGAAAGAGAATAAATTCGCAAGTTTGAATGGATTATCAATCTCTTAATCCAGACTAACAGAATTACTGCAAAAAAAAAAATAAATAAATAAAAAGTACGAGTGAAGATTTTGAAAATATCTTTCTTTCTTTCTGGCTTAAGAGCGCGATTCGAGTGCTTTCTGCTACAATTAATTCAAAGTTGGCAATCTCTCCGTTAGAACAACATTTTGCACTTTTCTTCTAATCTCGTTCAACCTCTTAGATACTGCAGGCCATACGTTTGACATTCTCGTCATGTTCTGCTTTAAGCGACATCTATAATCTCCATTCGACTCGTTCATCTCCTGTACGAGATTAATATTTCCTGTTATTCTATGCAGCTGCCTCGACTTTATAGGTTTATACGTTGACGTGATAACATGCATCTACTTCAAAAACTTTTCTGTTACATTCATTAAAAAAAAAAAAAAAAAAAAGATATATTAAAATCTACACTTTACTTTTCTAAAAAAAAAATAATTTAAATAATTAAATTACAACGTCAATAAATAAATAAAATTATTAAATATATATCGTAATTTAAATTACGCTCTTATTAGTTAATTAAAAAGAAAGTAAAATGATTAAACGTTCTTTTGCATATTTGTTTATACAAGAGAATCCTTTCAGAACAATGAGAGAATGAGTTTAGTCGAGTAAATAATTAGAATAAATCTATTAATCGAATTGTTTTTGTTGTAAAAATTTCTGTTAGAAAACTTTCCCCTTTTTACTTTTTATTTTCATTTACAATTTTAACTCGGTAAAAGTAAATAATTATTTAAAGAGGTGTTGTTTGCTTTTACTCTTGTTTTGTTTCCCTTTCGACTAATAAAATTATTTTCTTAGTTTCTGTTTCATCCATCAGTTGCAGAAAGAAATTTTATTCAAACAAAGCTAGCACCTTGAATATTTTATTTTTCTTGTCTTCTACTAACTAATATATCTGCTAGTTTCTGTTCGGGAAACATCATTGGATTTTACAAACGGTGCCACTTCACACAATTACTTCCTTGTTGACTTAAAAAAGTTTCCTACAAAGTTTTGCTGTGGAATATTTTCAAAATAAATTTTTTTTTATTATTATCATCCCTTTCCCTCATTCATTATTATGCTTACTGCTATTACTGACATCATTTTAACATGCTAATGAGGATTTTTTTTGTGATACCACATGTTTAACAATAATAAAAAAAAAAAAGTTCTTGCATTTTAATGCAATATGATGTCTACAAAATGTAAGAAGAAAAATAGAAAAAATTCAACCGAAAATTTAACTTTTAAATAAGAAAATTCATACAGAACAAACGTGAATATTCTATTAAAAAACAAAAGGGGGAAAAAAATAAAAAAAGATATCTAAACTGTTAAGAAAGGTTAAAGTCCTTCACATAAAACAGATTTTATTTTTATTTTTATTTTTAAAGAAATTTTATTTTCAGACATTATTTTCTATTTTTATTTTTTTAAAAGAGAAAAACTACAACTGGAAAAAAAGCTTCAGATATTTGTCGAAGAAAAAGGATATTAATTTTTCAAGAATATTCAGACAGGAATAAAGTTGACAATCTTGTGTGACAAATATTTACCAGAATGAATATTTGATGAGATTTTTCTTATACCATAGAAGCTTTTATAATCCATGTAAAAATCTTTCAGTATTTTATAAAGAAATAACGCCGAAAATTCCGGTAGAAAATAAAATCTTTTTCTCTCCTTTCTATAATTTAAAAACTTAATACTGAAATATTAATTGTATTGGTTTTACTTTATAAATAATTTTATAACAAATTCTATTAAATTATTAATATGAATCCTGTTTCGTTTAATCGAATAGAATTAATTCTTTATCAAGTAGAAACAAAAATATCGAACTCTTTGGAGACTCCAGAAATTTCATTAAAAATTTGTTTTCGATTAATAATTACTAATTGAATTCTACGGAGACTAATTTTTCTATCCTAAGTAATAATAATAATAATAATAATAAAGATAAAAAAATCGTGTTGATAATTACAAAAATTTTATCACCGAATTTTTTTTCTTCTTTAAATTAAGAAAAGCATCGAATTGCTAGAATTAAAAAAAATGCTAAATATAATGAAACTGGACACGTTGGATTAAATATTTGAAATATTAAAGATTACTTCTCGAAAAATGTCTGACTGAATTGGGATTATAAGATAGAAAGTAATTTTCTTCTGATTAAATACGTACAAAAGCTGCTTATTTAATTTTCAGATATTCTCCGCTGCTCGTTTAACTGCGTATGATTAATATTTGGAATGCAATAATATAATATTTATGATGAAAAGAAAAGCAAAAAAAGAAAGAAGTAAAAATTAACGATGAAGTTCCTTCAATTCTCTACAAACAACTGCGAGTTTTCCATGAAAAATGTGGATATTTTTATTTTTTGTTCTGGTGATTGAGGACATGCTCATTGCAAGAAACTCTTTACGCATGTTGTAAATATTTTTAAGAAGTAAAAAAAAAAAAACCAGTTAAAAATAGAAAATGTGAAGAAACAGAATATAGTTATTCAGGAAGAGAGATCCAATCTCGGCAGAATTTTAAGAATGTTTCCTCTAGATATTTTTATTCTTTTTTTCTATAATAGTTTTCAAAACAGAATACCATAATTTTGTGAATAAGCATTCCTATAAATTTTATTATCTATAAAGGTTCATCGCGAATGGGAGAGCAAGTATTTAAGAGATATCTGCGAGGAACATTTCGAGAGATATTCATATTCTGAAGAATTGAAGAATATTTTTATACAAGTAGCAATTGGAAAAGGTTAATACAATCAAGAAATGATTTAGAAAGCTTGGTTATTTGTTTCTGATGGTAAGATAATCCCACGGCACAAGTCGGAACATAAATTTTTCTTCTCCTTCTAAAGACTGTTGTTCTATTTATATAAAAGAACTGCAGGTGTCCATAAGACACTCGCTAGTCATCTACACTCTCCGTGAAGTTTTTGTTCCTAGATTTATGTTAAGGAAACACTCTAAGGGATATTCCGCAGCACCACGGGACATCGTGAAACTTTTGCAACAATCCCAGCTGCGTTCGGCTCTGCAGTCTTCAATTGCCATTTAGTCTAGTGCGTAAGTAAGGCAACTGTCACTCCCACCTGCCGTGGTGACAGCGAAGTCTTTCCAGATATTTCTTCCATTGGGGGTAGTAAGGGGAAGGAAGCGATTAGTGGGA
>WUQG02439355.1:0-13711 GCA_011317285.2 Androctonus mauritanicus
ATGCCACTGAAACTGTTTTGTTGTTTTTTCATTAATTATATTATCTTTCTTACTTCATTTAAAAATTCCAACATTTCATTGTGACTTGTACATTAATTAAAACAACAAACAGCACTTCCTGCAGTACAGTAACAACATTTACATTTATTAGGCTAATGTTTTCTATGTGTTATTATATCCTCTTCAGGCCTAACTTAGCTAACCAATACAAACATAAAATAGAACATTTCACATTCCAACATCATCATGACAACATAGCGTTTACAGAATATAAAAAACTATCATTTAAAATTTAAATTAAGTTCTAAACAATCAATTGGGACACACAACTTTTTAAGAAATTCTTAATAAAATAAAATAAATAAAATAAAACAACAACTAACGCAAAAACCATGTTTGTCCTTAAAGTCTTTTTAATTACACCATAACACATTTCTCCTCCTTGCACACAGCTTGATCCTATTAACTCCATTATATAATCCTTCCTTTCAATTTTCCATTCTAAAAGATCTAAGAGATATTTCCAAGCTTTGAATGGCTACCAAGCCAGCCTATCATTAACTAACCTTTCCTCCTCTGCTCGTCTTAAAATTTCTAAAGATTCAATTATATTCGGCTGTACACCCTTCATAAGTGGTCTAATACGCTTAACTTCCTCCCATTTTATAGTGACATTTTTATTATATGCCTTACATGCTAGGGCTGTATTAAGATTAGCCTGCAAAATATCCTTTTTATGTTCTTTTACATGTTTTTCTATCGTTCTTGTGGTTACTCCAATATATGTCGATTCTTCCCCTGTGCTATTATCTGCTATCGGTATTCTATAAACTCCTCTCCTTTCTTTTTGCTCAAATCTGTCTTTCTCATTTCTGAGAATATTAAATAACGTCGGATTCCTTTCAGGTGCAGGCTTGAATGTTTAATTAATGAATATTGGTTAATGCAGTGTAAGATTAAGAGAGTGACTTGTACATTTTTTAACTATTCTGGCATCTTGCCATCTTATAGAGACATTGTTTTCATAAAATCTTGTTGCTAGGCAGTATTTAACTTTGCTGTATGTTCCTTTAGTACTATTAGATGCTAGAATTATTGGATTTAGGAATTTGAATCAATATAAAGTTATTCCCATATCTAACATGTGCTCTGCTCTTTTGTATATAGATGACAATGCTGCCTATATATTCAATATAAGTGTTTTCATTTAGGAAAAAATTTTGAAGTTATATTTATTGTTTCAATTAGCACTAGTATTGTAACTTAAAATTAAAAGCACTTTAAGCAGTAGCATAAAAATGTGAACAAAACTTTATTCTGGCAAACATTTTCAGTACTACTGTACCCTCTTCAGGCTTACAACCAAAAATGTTTTGAAATACAAAGAAAAGAACTTCGAACATGGAAAATTTTAATGTTCGAGGTTCTTTTCTTTGTATTTCAAAAAATTTTTGGTTGTAAGCCTGAAGAGGGTACAGTAGTACTGAAAACATTTGCCAGAATAAAGTTTTGTTTGCATTTTTACGTTACTGCTTAAAGTGCTTTTAATTTTAAGTTACAGTATTGTTTGCAAAAGAGCAGTTATGGATTTCAATGAAGCACTAGTATTATATTATAATTTTGTTTATATAAAAGATTGATGATTTTTAGATGATATCTGAGTTGTGTGTTTGTTAAAGGGATTATTTATTTATTTTTTAATCAATTCAAAATATTTGATTAATGTAAAAAATAAACAGTAAAATAGTAAAATACGGTGAAATATTTCAAAAATTCATAAAACATCAATTTTTATTCAAAAAATTTTATTTCCCCAGCAAAATATGAAATTATTTTTTCTCTTATCCCTAAAAATTTCAAATCAATACAACTAGTTACAAATTTTAGAGGCATTTTTAAAAAACTGTCAGGCCAGAACAGCATAGACAACACTTAACATTGATCAATAGCGCATTAAACAGAATCTTATATAAATATAATATTGATGATAAAAAATTTAGAATTCATTCTAACTCAATTTATTTGGTCACTTAAAATTTACTGTTGATCTGATAGTAAATTCTTCACTCCAGCTTGTGATTTCTCTATGAAACTTTTTCAAGAAATCTATATTGTTTGTATAGTAGAGATAGAGTATCTCTAATCTGAAATATTCTTGGGATCAAGAATATTTCAGATTTTGGAATAAATGATATAGCAAAGTGTTGAAAGGAAATGAGAAAACATTCATTATCAGGTTGCTTTGACATTTTTTAATGATATGTAAGCATTACAACAGAAAACTAATCAGACACTTCAGACTGACAATGCTACTGATTATAGAATCACAATAATTCCCTCAGCTACTGATTATAGAATCACAATAGTTCCCTCAGCTTCATGGAACAAACTGTAAGTCATAATTATATTCTAAAGGGCTCCTTGTTGTGAAAGTGATGTTATAGATTTAGGAATATTTCAGATTAGAAATACAAAACTTATATTTCCATTTCAGAAATATTGTGAGAGCTGGAAATGGAAATACAGGTTTTTAACTTGGTTAACAAATATTCAACTATACAAAATTCTGCTTATACAATCAAATGTAACCTGTAGTGAAATTTCAGATTGAAAAATTTATCACACATTTGTGAGAAATATCTATAGAGAAAAATTTTTAAATTAAATAAATTATATCTCACACACATGAAGAATATGGTAGTCCTAAGTTTACAAGTTAATACTTTCAGAGTTTTTTTAATGATTCATGGAGCATGATCATTAAAAAAACTCTGAAAGTTAAAATTTATAACCTATAGAAATGTTAAAAACAAGAGTTACATTATCAACAATGAAAATATTGTAAAATATTTCAAAAATTCATTAACATCAATTTTTATCCAAAAATTGTTATCCTATCAATTAATTTGTAGTTAACTTTTGTTTACTACACGTTAATTGATAGGTTTTATTAATCTTCATTGTAATTAATTTTTTATTTCAAAAATTTTTTGAAATAAAATGTTAACTATAATGAAGATTAACAAAACAATAGTTTATAAATAACAATGATTTATTTATTTAAGAAAATGAAAACATAGCTTTAAAATTAAGCAAATTATAAAAATAAAGGAAATGTTATCACACAAATGCTAAATACTTTTATCATCATTATCATCATCAATAGATAAAAAAGTGAGTTATTATACAGATAAACTATTGTTTTAAGATCAATCCAGAAATTACAGTTATTTACATAATTACAATGGTACTATGGTAAAATATTCCATAATTATTAGAACAGAATGCTATAGAGAAAAATTAGAAAGAATTATAGTAAATTAAAATGGATATTCTGTCATCAACTTAAGAAACAGGTTAAAAGGCAAGGTAAAATTGTAAAGATTCTAGATGATATTCAGCTTCCACAATACATTAATGAAGTGTTATCTTAGTCCTAACATGCTAGTTTGAAACCATTAACATGGGAAAACATTGTTATAGAAGTAGATTGCCTCTTAATAACATGTCATACTGCAATGGCTGAAAGAAATTAGATGGTCAATAGCAAAGGACCTTCGGAGAAAAAAATGAAGCTTAGACAAGAAGAAGACTTTTATAGGTAAAAAAAAAAAAGAGCAACACAATGATTTAGTGATAATTCCATCACATATGCTAGAGATAATATATCAAAGGCAATCATCTTGTAAAAGAATGAAAAAATATAAAGTTCATAAATGATTAGACTGTAACATCATGATTCAAACTAATTAAAGATGATCCCACAGAAAAATTATCACAGTAGAATGATAAGATTTTAAGAGCTAAAAAAATTGCCCAAAATTTCTCAAGAAAGCCAAAGTAATATCATCAGAACCTTCTATATTTATTGCATTTATAAAAACCCATAAATAGCCTATTAGTATACATTCTGTTGTTGAAAGAAGGGATGCACCACCCTTCTGCTTAGAAGAAGAATTAGCAAACTGGAGTAGGGCCTATATGAAAAACTAAGAATTAACATCATGAAATGTCTAAATATGTCACAAAACATTATCTCCATTATTCCATTGAGTGCAGACATTTTAATTTCTGTCTGTAATCACATGCTGGCAGTTAATTAAGCCTAATTAATATGCTAAAAATTAAAATCATTATATTTTGCTTAATTTTTGTCAAAATCTTTTGAAAGTCTCAAAATTTATAACATATTTCACTCTCTTTCTAATAATATAAGAATGTTTTTAATTTTATGTTTAATAACTTTTTGTTCAAAATCAGAGAAAACATGAATATTCTATATGAAATTTTAGCTACCCAATGAAATGTTTGATATTTTTAAATAGCCATGTCTCATTCTGAACAAAATAAGCCATGAATGAAGAAATACAGTCAAAATTTTCAGAAATTATTCATAACTATTTTTGTTGAATGAAATTACATTATATAATTATTAAAAAATTACATAAATTTAATGAAATATTGTCATTTTTTTAATATTTTAAATTTATTAACTCTTTCTTACATCATTTATCCAACTTTTAGCAGTACATTTTGTAAGTTTTTAATTTATATCAAAAAAATCCTAATATATATGAAAATGGTCTCATCTTGTAGAATACATTTTCTGTTTCTGTAATTGGACTGCAGATGGTTTATTGTATTCCTCATACTGGCATGCCAAGCAGGCTTGGTTGCAATTTCCTCGCAAGCAAATGGCTGCTGTAAAGCAATAAAAGTGCCATGTCCATTTAAATGGCCTAGAGTGTCTACATTTTGTTTTTCACAATTTTTTTGTAAATTTTGAGGAAAAATATAATAAAAAATGAATAATTAAGATATATTTTTATTTATTTTAACAAAATTAACCAATATTTCTCTACTTTCTACAATATTTTTTAATTTCAAGCATTTTATAGTACATTGTATAAAAAACTCAATTTTTATTTAAAATTTCAAAAATATCACTTATACCATTCCAAAATTGATATATTAAATCAAAGCCTCTTAAACTGTGAGTCGGAACCTCACATGGGAACATGAAAAATTTGTCAACAGTAGGTATATTGAACATGCAACAACCAAAAGTTAATTCAAAATCAAATGTGTAATGAATTCAACGTATTTCTGGCAGCACTCATCTCATGTTGCATTGTGAGACTTCAATGCAGTTTTAGTTCTGAACATGCAACATGCACAGTCTAAAATGTGCATGACATCACATCACACAATGTTGTTAAATGCTGCCAAAAACACCTCAGCTCAGATTTGAAATTATTGTATGTTATGAATTAGCAATATTATTGTTTTTACTATATATACAAAGTTTAGTTGTCAAAAAATAGCACTATATGCAAGTAACTGTTTTATTCCATAAAACATTTTCGGATCCAAGTTTGGTCCCTCATCAGTACATATAAATGAAGAACCTAATCTCTTAAGAACAAAGAATAATAGAACATAAGTTTAAATATCCATTACAAGAAGGCATTCGGTATTCAAATTTTATAAGAACTAAGTTATACGAAAGCAAGTAGTTTAACCCTTGATATAGCAAGTAAATTTTCACCATATTTTCTTATATTTGTATTTATTTATTTTTGCACTTTCCCATCTCAAAAACTTTGACAAATGAAGCCAGTCTTTATGTGCTTGATTCATGAATTAATATTGGTTACAGATCTATGAATTGGCTATTTTTAAATCAGCTCATAGTTAGTTTAATTAAAAATTTGATTATATACAAGGTAACAAATTACCTTGTGAACACATTTATATTAATCTGGCTTTCTATAGTTTAATAAGTCCTCAGTTATTGTGGTATTATATGAATGCTGAAGTGAATCAATCAATATTTCTTTTAAATAAAATTAATTCTTCAAAAATTATCGTTTATTAATTTATTTATAAGATGATATAACGGCTTTTATACAGTTTTTATTTATGGAAATGTCAGTTGATTTATCATATGAAAACTAATAAAAATACTATAGGTGAAAAAAGCTTACTGCTCTCAGCAGTACTATACTATAATAACTTATATGTTCCAAGCACTAATGAGCAGATCATTAAATTTCTTATACAGGTTTTTTTATTAATTACAGAAGTGGCATGCTGAGGATGGCAAACATGCTGAAAGCACTTCTGTAATTAATAAAAAAAAGCCTGTATAAGAAATTTAATGGTCTGCTCATTAGTGCTTGGAACGTATAAGTTATTATAGTACTAATAAAAATGTTTATTACATAAAATACTATTTTATATATTTAATTCTCTTCAGCATTGAATTATTCATGTAAACAATATATATCATATTATTTGTCAATTATAAAAATAGTTACTCCATAAACTAAGAATAATACATTTTTATGAAGAAAATATGTATTAAACAATATATCTATAAATATAATATAGATTTCAGTCCATATTTCTTAATAAACTGTTTATTCACTTTTTAAAATACAAAATCAAAAAACAGTGCTCTTTGCAGTTGTGAAATGTTCTTAAAACACCAAATTTTTTATTTGTAGCTAATGTTTTCAGTATATGTATACCATCATCAGGCTACTAACCTACATAAAAAAAGAACACCAAATACATAAAATCCTAAAACGGTTGGTTACTATGGTTACCAACTGTAAAGAGTACTGTTTTTTGATTTTGATAGATTTCAGTTTAAAAAGTAATGTTGTTTTAAATAAAACATAATAATTGTGTAATTATTTATATTTTTTATATTTTGTTTATGAATATATAATAAATATGTGCACAATTTGTGTGTTTTTTTTTTTATATATTATTTACAAAATATTGAGATAAAAAATTTAAAACTTTTCTTTTATACTCTTGTAAACTTTTTACTTTTGTAAAATGTAAATTTAAATTGAGCATTAAAAATTTGATGAGATGAACTTAGATATTAAATTTTTTTAATAGTAGAAATTATCAGTTACTATGTACTATTTTTTTAATAATTATTTAATATCTAAGGCCAAAAGAGAAAATATAACATATCATAAGTTTTATCATCAAATAGTACATATTTGATGATATATTTTTTGTTATATATACAGTATGGTGTTATATATTATTAAATTTTTATTATAATGTATACATATATATAATTTTTGAATCAATATGGAAATTTCCATTTTAATTCCATATTTTATATTTGAAAAGTAGGTTTCAGCACAAAATATATATGAGAAATTTAACAAAAGAATAAATCTGAATGATGGAATAGGTTCTCTCAAATATTATTTGTTGATTATTTAATTCAAAAATCTTTTAAGTAGGATATTATTAGAAATCGTAGATTCTATAATAAATAAACAAATTATGCTTGTTTAATTTTTATAATTTAAGACATAATTAAGTTAATTAATATATTAAAATATAATAAAACATATTTTCATTTTTGTTAGATCACTATTTATTCTGAGAAAAATAAACTTGTATAAATGTATATTATTTTGAAATACATTAATAAACTGTAAAATAACAGATTTTAAACACTCGATGCAGTTGTGGGATACAAAAATAATAATTTTAATAGTACAAACACTTTCGGCAAAACAGTCTTGTTGCCATCTTCAGGTTTCGAACAAAAACAGTTTTTATTCGACACCTGAAGATGGCAACAAGACTGTTTTGCTGAAAGTGTTTGTACTATTAAAATTATTATTTTTGTATCCCACAACTGCATTGAGTGTTTGTCTGTTATTCTACAGTTTATTAATGTATTTAGTGACTAAGCAGTATAAATGTTATTTTTCTTAATTTGAAATACATATTTCACTTATAAAATTATATGTATACATTCATAATATTATGACTAATATATACCTGTATATAATAATATACACATTCAATTTACAATATTTTTTAAAATAGAAAAATTTTAATATTAAACATAATTTTAAATAATTCTGAATAGAAATTCTATTTTTCAAAAAATGAAAATTTCTCATATCTAATTTTTATGGTAAAATAATTTTAAATTCCAATATTAATTTTTTACAGACAATAATGATTCCCCTGAAAAATATATAACAATGTTAAGTTAACAGTTTTACATAAACAATGACAATATAGCTTAGTTGCAAGTATAATATTATGAGTTAATAATAAAACTTATATTAATTAATTTTTATTTCTTACATAGTTATTAATATATTATTAACAACTAGTAAGGAAGTATTTAAATATTTATGTAGTATTGATTAATGCACATATATATATTCATTGATCATTAATTTTATTAATTATAAATAAAATATTATTTTAGTATATTTAAGAAGAAAAGAGATGATTATATAAAATATTTAAATGAAGTATATAGAAAAAATTTGGATAAAGTAAGTATATTGTTTTCTAAATTAGAACTAATTATATTAATTTAATTATTTAATATGGAAATAAAATAAATTTTATGTAAACTTTTAATTTTACTAAATAAATTAAAATCATTTACTGCTCTTATCAGTAGTAATCCTTACACAGGTGTGTAAGAATTACTACCGATACACGAGTACACAAATATAGGATTACATACGATTGCACGAGTACACAAACAGCACTAAGCTCAGTAGTGCTGTTTGTGTACTTGTGTAAGGACTTTCAATTTTTTTTAATAATATACCTTCAACTAAATAATGATTTTAGATGTTATTGAAATATCAAATCGTTAATTAGTTTTTATGCATTTCTATTTTATTATAGTTACAATACATTATTAAATCTGTAATATCAAAGTGACAGTTACTATCGATAAAATTTTATACTCTAATCCTTAATATGCTATATAATCTATTTATTCATTTATTTTCAGTATTTGCATTGTTAAAATTTATTTAATTATAATTTTAATTATTTTTATGTTTAAATTGAGATTTAACATTTTTCTTTTAAAAATATTTGTTAATTAACAATAACTGTTTTATTTAGAGTAATGTTATCAGAATAACTGGTAAAGCAAAATTTGTGGATAAAAATATTGTAGAAGTAAATGGAAAAAAGTATTTTGGAAAGCACATCCTAATTGCAACAGGTGGATATCCTGCAATTCCTTCCATACCAGGTAAATAAAAAAAAACAGTTTTGAAATATGTAAAATTATGTCATCATCTATTTTTCATTAGCAAATTTATTATTTTTATAAGATTATAAATGTAAATACTAGGTGCTGAATTTGGTATAACAAGTAATGGATTTTTTGAGTTGGAGGATATTCCCAAGTATAAAAATATTTTTATTAAAATTTAAATAACTTTAAATAAATTAAAAAATATATAAACTTTCTAGAAAGGTTGTGGTTGCTGGTGCTGGATACATTGCTGTTGAATTGGCAGGAATATTAAATTCTTTAGGATCAAAAGTATTTCTTGTAATTAGAGGGGATAAGGTTTGTTTATTTTTTAATTAGAAATTATATTGTCAATTATAATCAACATTTTATTTTGATATTGTTTTCAATTCTAGGTTCTTCGTACTTTTGACTCAACTATCAGTACTGCCATAACTGAAGAAATTGAAGCTAGCGGAATTAATATTGTCAAGAGAGAAACAGTGAGTTCTTGTAATATAATATCCAATCAAAAACATCTAATATGTAAAAAGAAATGAGCCAAATATAGGATTAAGAAACTTAGAGTATTTGGTTATAATTTACTTATGTCTACTTTTGATGTTACTGGTTTATTTTCTTAAATTATTAACAAAGAAGCTGCATTTAAATTGTATTAAATATTCTAATTTGTACAATTCTTGTACAAATAAGCTTGACTTACTTGTACATATTAGGTGTTTTTTTGATTGGATATCATTCATTTTTAGACAAAAATCATTTTTTGAAAGAAACATTCAAACATGTTAATACAGCATTAAATACTCTATTTTTAATCTGATTGAATTGAAATTTTTGGAACATTTAAGTAAAATTATAAACAAACATATACTATATTTGGTCAAAATTTGTTGACTGATATCTGGAGAAATTTGAATGCAATGAAAGGAACCTTACTCCCTTCATTTTGGCTCTATTTGGCTGCATTTTCCAGAAAGTCTTAAATAATATAAAGAAAATTTATATTTGAAATTTGTTTGAAAACAGTTAAACAATGCAACCTATAGAGACATTTCTAGAGAAGCATTCTCTTCTACACTTTTTAATTTTAGTCCAATTGGATCAGGTTTAGGTCTGGTTTTCAGGTTTTAATTGAACTATAATATGCCTGTGTTCCCAGTTTGGACAAAAGTGGTTAAACAATGCAATATGTGGAGATGTTTATAAAAAACAGATCATCTATTTTTATTCAAATTTTGTACTGAAATTTTCAGAGAGCCTCAAGTACCCTAAGAATTACTTACATTCCAAGTTTCATTTATATTGGTTAAATCGTGTTACCTATAGAGATGTCTGCAGAGGTGAAGAAGATGAAAAAAATGCATTTTTGTTGATTTTTGCAATTTTAAAACTGCTCTAATTCTTTTAATTAGATCTGAAGCTTCAAATCTGACAATCAGTATCCTGTTGAATACTTTAATAGATATTAATTTAATAATTATTTAATTTAGAACAGCAGTTACAGCAAGTTGAATTTTGGCCATAATGATTCCTATAATGTGATCAGTCAGTGATTATTATACTTGGCTTAGAGCTATTGTCATGCCTGTTGAAGATGATGATGGTAATAATAATAATAATTATATATTGATAGATTACTAATTAAATTATAGAAACCTAATAGAAATTTAAGAAACATTTTCAAGGTTTTAGGATCAATATCAATGAATATTACTAAGAAATATTAGTTTATTCAATATTTTTTAATATAATTTTTTAAAAGAAACAACTTCTAAACTGTGTATCATCTTTTCTTGGATTAGAAAATGAAACTGTATGAAAAATACTTTGTTTTTATAAAAGTTCTGTATATTGTTGATAATAGTTTTAGAGACGTTCTTTATAGAATTTCATTTTTCAATTTTATTTTTTTTATTTTAATATTTGCACAACACATTTATACTTATTTATCATTATAAAAATCACAATAAAAGAATGATCTTTGCAAAAATAATTTAAACAACTTAGAGCTATTTGTTAGTATAAAGCAAAGATGCTTAATCTTTTGAAAGTCATGGGCCAATTTGAAAATTTGGTACATATCAAAGCCTGTACAATAGACAAATATTATATACCACTTTTAAGCTCAAATTCAAAAGCAACACCTAATGGAAAATTTTTTGAGTAAAAATGTTTAAAATCAATTGCAGTGTTGTTCTATGCACTTTACTATAATGTGATTCTTTTAATTTTTCAGTTTGAAAATATTTCTCTTGAATTAGATTCCATGTAATAACTTTGTTTTGTAAACCTAGGGGTCATTTAAAAATAATAAGATCAACTGCATTTATAAGCAAATTTTATTTACAATACAATAACTATGAAGTTCTTTAAAAATATTTTTTGGAAGCTTTGTATTTGTAGGTCACAGTTAAGGTAAGTGGCCCATGGGGCATGAGTTAAGCATCTTTTGTATGAAGACACCAAATAATGATTGGCACAAAAACTACAATATCTTAATACAATTCAGTGCTAAATTACAGAGATGGTAGATGGTTTTAAATAAAAATTAAGGAAATGCCAATCTAAGATCAAAATTTTATTTGTTTTAATTACAGTATTTTGAATACAAAAATAAATACAGTATTTATATTTTTGGGACAAAAGTATATACACAATGTTTGAATTTCTTGAATACAGCATAATAGGAAGGATGTTTTAGTAAAATTTTGTGTTAACATATTTTAATGAGTGTATAATATATATTTTAAATATTTTGATATATTCTGTAGCTACTGTCTAATTATATTCATTAACATTTCAAAGAAAAATGTTTTGTAATGTTAAAGCTGCAAGTTTTACAAATTTATTTAAGGAATATTTTAATTAGATTAGCAACTGAGTTATAGAAACTGATATATTTAATTTTTCCATAGAATCAAATTTCATGATTTTAAATGGAACACAATTAAAATAACCAAGAATAATAATAAATTAAATGTTTAAATTATTAATTAATATACAATAGATTGCAAAAGTTAAATTAAATATTGTTTTTCCTAATCCTTTTTTTTTTAATATTTAAATATGAAGTCTGAAAGCGTTACAGTTATTTAAATCATGCTGAATATATAAATAATACAAGGTCCCCAACTTACAATGTAGTTTTGTTTAAAAATTTTGGCCGTAATTTGAATCTGGTTTGTGTTTGTTTGTTTCAGAAATGAATTTTTACTATATTTCCTCAGTTTGTAATTAATTATCAAAAAAGTAGATATCAGTGGTTCCCTATACAATAATGGCAAATAGTGAAAAATTCCATAATTTTTAAATATTTTATTATAACTGTAAATAAGCATATTCTAGTAGGAATGTAATAAACCTATATTATAAACAAATTAAATTTTATAAATATTCCATGCATTTTAAAATTCTGTATTATTTATGATTATTTAGAAAAAAAATTATAAAAAAATTGAATTTTGATATTACAAGGCAAAACTTGCATTAAACTATTACAAACATTGACAAACATCCATACCTAAGGATAGACCAATCCAAAAATTGTGCAGCAAAATTAATCAATACAGTTTTAATCAGAATCTATAATGTATGTCTCTGAGCAGTAGAAGAATTTTGAACAACTGATATGCCATATAGTACTGGCATCAATGTATTAACTTCCTCTTGTTTGATATGTTCAGTCTAAGAAAGTATTTGCTTACAAATTGAAGGATTTGCTAGCAAGAAAAAGGTAGAGTTTATTCATATAGATTGAAAGAAATGCAAAGCAAGTGCTTTTACTCTATACTTTTCTCATGAACATTTGCTTCTCCTTTATTCATACAGTCCAATATTAAAGACAAGATCTTTGAACCAGATGTTCTTCCAATTTCAGGTATATGGATGCAGATTTAATATTGATAAATGATAGTGTCCACACATATAGGCATCATTCTGTGGATCAATATTTTGATGAAATAAATTGACTGGCTGCCAAATCTTATGATCTAAATTTGATTGAGCATGCAAGGAAAATGGATTGCTTCTCATGTTTCTCCATCCAGAAGCCTTGATCTTAAAATTGCCCCTTTTGTACGAATAGTTTGACAATCTTATGACCAGTATGAAAAGATGGTATGAGGCCTGCATTACTCTGAGGTGATCATATTTCTTATTGAGATTAGTTGTTATGATTTTTCCTAAATTGTTATTTTGATCATTTTGAAATTTAACTCTAGAATTTTTTAAAAAAAACAAACTCTAATCTTTTGTGTATTTGAGTAAAATCATAATATTCGAAGTCATGAAGTTTCAATAAAGTTCAATTTAAATATATTTTAAACATATCATTTTGTATTTTTAACTTAAATTTTGCCTGCCAGTGTAGTTATAACTTGTAAAGTTTTGAACTATCATATTTTATGTTTTTTTTTATTAAAATATAGTTATCAAATGCATATTATACGACAAAAGTATTAATTCCATCTTACAGAAGATATTATTATTATGTTATTGTTTATCGTGTGAGCATGGAATAATTCCAGAGCAAAGTGCTATGTCGGACAAGAGTCAAGACATAGCTACTTGTGATGTTTAGTTGTGTGTTAACTGTCTGTGTCAGTGCTGAGAAACTTTCTTACTATGTTGCATGTATTGAGTAGTGAT
>WUQG02439366.1:0-13710 GCA_011317285.2 Androctonus mauritanicus
GGTATTTAATGTTGACGGAAAACTAAAAACGACGATTTTTCATAAACTACTGCACATTGGCAAGAGTTATTTTACCGGTATTACTGGCAACTGTGTACTATAATATAAAAAAAATTTCAACAAAATCTGGGAGGGTGGAGGTTGGTCCTCCCCTTGAATATGCAAAAAGTTGTTACAACTTTTTGTATACTGAGAGAGTTGTTATAACTTGTATGCTAGACTGGAAAAATAGGAAGAATTTAATATGACCTCATTTTTTTTTAATAGGACATTCCCGATTCTTTGGGTCCATCAAGTCCGTAAAGTAAGAGCTAATGAAAAAGATTATAATGATAATATACTGTTTACAATATTGTATTTACAATTTATCTATTTACTACAGTTATCTTTTACGATTAGATTTTACGCAAAATAAGTATTTCACAATCTTAAATTATTTCTAAAATATTGTTTACTATATTATAAGTGAAATCCAAAGAATGTATATAGGTTATAATACTGTATAAAATTTAAATTTCATTGTGATACATAAATTTATTTATTAAAGTTAATAAGTTAATTTTATCAAATATTTAATCTTAAAAAATTATTTAACAAAAAATCTGAACAACAATAATAGTTTAATATATATATATATATACAGTATATATATTCAATATATTCCTACTGTAACGGAAGATAAAATTCTTTCGGATATTATATCTCCTATATTCCTGTTTTCAAATTGATACAGACATTTTGGTTCATTGTATTCCTGGATTCTTTTTTCTTAATTTTTTCAATTACTCATAATCATAACTATCTTGCTTTATCGTTTATATTCATGATAATTTGCAATCTGAAATACAGCAATATCCTGACTTACGTAAATTCGAAGATACGTAACTTCTAATCCTGCCCCCTCGCCCATTTGTTTGTTTCACAATTACATATTGCATATATATGTATGCACATATTTCATTTGCTGATTTGTTGATTAAGAGTCTTTGATTTCAACTACATATTATAAACTTTAATAATTCGTTGTTTTCTTGGTAATAAAGAGCCAGTTAAGAACTTAATACATATGTATCTGAAATCAGATTTAGGAACTTGTATCCCGACTTAGGTTATGCTTCCCGGTCTCTAATAGCGTCACTAGGAGGGTGCAGGGAGTGCGGCCTGCACTGGGTGACACTATCGTGGGAGTGACAATCAATGTTTTCAAACGTATGTTAAAAAATTACATTTTTGTTCAATTTTACAACTGTAAGCCCCTTTTTAAAATGGTCATCTCTTGTTTGTTGAGAAACTTGTGGGAGATAATACTGTCAGTTAGTCACATTAGTGTGTTAATAAATTTAAGTTGTGCTAAGTAAATTTCGTATTTTGCAACGTAAAGAAAGTAGGCTATTATATGAAAAATTAATATTATGATATTGTTAATAATGAGGGAGAAGGAGTGACACCACGAATTACCGCACCAGGTGACACCAATGTTAGGAACGCCACTGCCGGTCCCACTTATTACGTAATTCCGGTGTATTACTGTACTCCATGCTGTACTCTGCGGTGTTAAAACGCCGTTAAGACATGTTCATACTTACATCGCATAATTAGGAACATACTGCTAATAATGTGAAAAATTTGCCAAACTTTTACGAAAGTGCTAATAATATTAATCGTTATTACATTTCGAAAAATTTAAAAATATTAACAAACATTTTTCTAGGAATTTTACGAACAAAAATAATTCATTTTTCGTTTCTAAATCAGTAAAAGATAAAACAAGTAATGTTAATGACAAATAAGATAAACTTTGAAAATGACTATGTAATTATGATATTTTTTATCTCCTACAATAGTGGAAGCTTTGCCATTATCAAACTGAAAAAATAATGAACTTAGCTGCCTTCATTGTTTGATAATGACAAAATCTTCACTAATGAAGATCAAATAAAAAAGTAATAATTTTAATATGAACGAAATGACGATAATATGTTTTTTATAATTTTAGAGAAGAATAAAAATAATGAAATTATATATTTAATATTCGTTTATTATGTAAATTATTATTATATAAAAATATATTGAATTAAATTTAATATAAGCTCTAAATATGATACTATTTTAACAACTATATTTATTTTAATAGGAAGATTTAGGCTCTGTATATAATGATAATAACAATTGTATCTTGTTAAAACCAAGATAGGCCTTTAATCTGAAAAGTATCATACTTAATAAATAATAAATTTTATTTTTTTATCAGAACAATAAATTTCAAATTTGAAATTACAAAAATAATCATGTTTTCTAGTAATATTATATATATTTTGACTTCCTTCAATAAAAATCGTATATATTGTACAATAAATACAAATAAGAAGATAATATTAAAATATTTTACATATTTTACATTATTTTACAAAATTTGTCAAAAATTTAAATATTTGAAGTTGATGATTCGAACATCAATGGCTAATAATATTTTCAACAATAAGTCAAATTAAATCGAAAAATAGTCAAGTTATAGAACAGGCGCCAACAGGGCCGGCTCGACATGCGATCGAGCGAAGCGCCCGCTTGGGCGCAGATATTTAAGGGGCACTAAAAGACGCTGGCACATTTTGTGTTTTGTTGTTGTTATTATTATTATTATTATTATTATTATAGTAAGACACAATTATTTTTTACACATAATTTAAACGATGAACGTAGTGAGAATTAAATATTATATTATTGGTGCCTAGTACCTGCTCTAGAGCTTTGTAAGTTGTTTGTAGATTTTCGTTTTTAAGTAGTTTTCTAAAGCACTTTTGTAAATGTAATAATCAAAACATCTAATATGTAAAAATCAAACCAAATACAGTAATAAATTAGGATACTTGTTAAAATTTAGATATGACTACTTTGGTTGACATAAATGTTTTATTTTCTTAAATCGTCAACCGAGTAGACACATCTGACTTTTAACAAGAATTCCTAATTTCTTAATGTTGTATTTGATTTATATTTTTATATGTTAGATGTTTTCAATTGGATATCATTTATTTTTTACATGAAAGTTATTTTTCCGAGAGAGACATTCTAACAACAATATGTTAATAACTTACATCTTTAACTACTCTCTTTATTTTTAATCCGATTGAATCGAAGTTTTTGAGAAATATTTAGCAAAATAATAAACATATATGTATCAAGTTTGGCCGAATCGGCTGATCGATATAACATGCAGAAGAGTTTATAATGAAAAACAGACCTCCTATTTCCATCACTTTTTGAAAATTTTGGTTAAATTGGGCTAAAATTAAAAGGTATAGAAGGGGATAATTATCTTTTCTAGTTGTTTTTTTAGTTCACATATTTCAACTGATTCCGAACAAATCTGGAATGTAGATGCTGAAAAAATACAACCGAATAACATCTACATTCCTTATTTGTTCGGAATCGATTGAAATATGTAGTCTAAAAAGACAGTTTCTAGAGAAGATAATTATCCCCTTCCATATCTTTTTAATTTTATCCCAATTGAATCAAAATTTTTCGGAAGATTTTAATCGAGATAAAATTTGCCTACATTCTAAATTTGCTCAAAAGCGGTTAAATAATGCTATATATAATACAAAGATCTGTATGGAAAACGGACTCTATTTCCTATTTTGTTTTGATCCGATTGTACTGAAATTTTCAAGGGATTACAAGTAATCTAAGAAATATCTATATCCCAAATTTCATCGATATCGGTTGAACGATGCAACCTTACTGTGGCTTGTAAAAGTGCGTCGTTTGTAAAGTGAGGAGGAGAAAGAGAAAAAACAATCCTTTTTTTCCGATTTTTGCAATTTTTAAACTGTTCTAATTCTTTTATTAATTAAATTTGAAGCTTAAAATTCAGATTTGGTGTCTTATTGAATACTTTTTCGGATATAATTGTCAGATTAATAATATTCTTAAGATCAAAGATATAGTCAGCTTTACTTAGGATCAAAGATATAGCGAGTTGAATTTTGGCCGTAATCATTCCTGTGACAAGAATCAGTTCAGTGACTACTGTACTTTGCTTAAAATCACTATTGCCATGCCTCTTGATTTAAGATTTTTTTCGGACTATAATAAATGCTATCAATTTCAATTTTCACTAACAATTTTATTGGAGTGGACAAGGCTGAAAACTTTTACTAGGGACAATTCCCAATAATCTGTTTTATAATGCTAATAAAATATTACACAATTCTTTTGGTATTACATTTTATTAGATTTCTTCTTTCAAATTATATTTAAAGCATTTTAAGATTCTAACTAAATTCCTTATCGCAGTATTTTCCAAACTATGGGACGCTAGTCTATTGAAAGGAGGCACGCGAGAATTAACAAAAACATCATTTTTGAGAGAAATAAATTCAAATTGTTGTAGGAAAAAATGAATCAGCAAAAGGATTATAGATATATAAATCTATGTACCCAGAAACTTTCTGCTGTAGCTATTTTAAAGACAAAATATCGATCTGGTTTAGTGGTAGAAAAAGAACTGAAAGTAGCAATATTTTCAATGACATTCCAATTTGAGAGAATTTGTGCTGAAAAACAAGCTCACCCATGGCATTAAATATTATGTTGTATTAAACATGTATTCTATTTTTCGTTTTTTGTAAGATTTATTTCATTGTATTAAAAATTATTACATCATAATAAATATATATATATTTTTATATATAAGAACTTTATTTATACAAAATATGGTATATTGTTTTGTAGTATTAAATTGTAAGTAAAAAGTATTTATAAAATTAGACAGCTATGAAAATGAGGAGAGCGTATTAATTTTAAGTTTGGAAACCACTGCCTTATCGTATTAATTCATCTTATTAATCTTCATTTCCGAGAATTTTCACTTACAGATCATTTTATTAATCTACTTCCCAAAGTAAAATAAGTCTTGTAAGATTCTATGTCGTCTTTGTGTGTCATCCATTAATAATTTTTAAAAATAACTGATATATTTTCATGAAATTAAGTGGTTATATTGCTTCAAGAAAAATAATCTGATGCCGCATCATTTAACCAGTCTAACTTTAACCATACAAAACACAACAGTCAAAAATTGTTGTAAAACACTTTCAGAGAAACTGGAAAATGCCAAATTTTACACTTTTATTATATATTTATGATCCAGATGTTATGGGTTAAAAATGCTGCCAGAATAATATCACTGATGACTTATTATTTTATTTTTGTTTTCAGAAGACATTTACAAAATTCAAAAATATATTTTTTAAATGATTTTTCGACTAGACTGCAAACAGCCCAGCCCATTTGGAATTTTCCATATATGCCACAAAAATTCGCATAATTCTTCTCTACACGTCAACATTAAAAAATGAGGAAAAGTATGCCAACAAAAATATAATAATATTACACAATACTCAATTAAAATTTGTTATTAAATATACCGATAAAAATATTACATAACTATGATTAATCAATTTATTTGTTAATGATAAAAAATAAGCGATTACAAATGATTAAAATGTATTGTACGATAATATTTTCTATTATTCATTTTTTATAGCTAACTTAAAATCATGAGTATCTATTATCTAAAAATGAGATACAGTATTTTCTTAACATTTTATAAAGATATATATTATATTTTTTAATGTTTTATAACATATAGTTTTCGGTATTATATCACATTTTTAAATTTTTTCCTTCGATTTAAAAGTGAATATAGTAAATTCCCGTATAACGCGCTCTCCTAAAATACAACCAAAAAAATTCAACTAAAACTCATACAACTATACTTAATCATCTTTTCTGGATGATGAATAAAATAAAAAATAATTTAAAAAAATCCTTTATACACATCAAATGATAGTTAAAAAATTATTTGAAACTATTCAGCACTAAATCTATTCAGGGAAAAGGCACTCGGAAAAAGGTGCCGGTTAGATCATATGTTTAGTGATATTTTCGACTTGTTTCGATACCCCTATCAATACGCAAAACTTTACGACGAAGTTTTTCTTCACCCTTATAATTTTTATGCTGTAAACAGTCCCGTATAACGGATAGGATAATTTTTTTTAAGGTTACAGTACTTACCCGTTACTTATTGATTGAAATAAAAACCAAAAGATGTTTATTTCGTTTCTATGACAACTTTAACAACTTTTCTGTCGATTTATATGGATCCGCGTTTTCGGAGATCATGTTAAATGAGGTCTATTTGTATATAAAATTTTTTAAAATTTAGTTACTTGTATTCTGTTTTTGTTTTTTTCTTTTATTAAAGGAAATCTTTAAAACAACTCAATTAACACTCTGCACACAATAAAATCATGTTCGAAACTAACGCACATCTCATTAGCAATATGCGATTAGTGCGGGAATTTTGAGACAAGTTTAAATCTGCATAAAATCGTCCGATAATGCGTGTCGCGATCGGACGATTACGCGATTTCCTATAATGTGGAACGTATCCCTCGCATACAGTGACTCCCATACAATGCGTATAGTAGTCACTGTATTTAAAAAATAATGCATCAAGCACCAGAAGACTTTTTGATATTCTTTCCTTGAACATTCAAATTATAAAAATTCCTTTCCGGAAATATATATATATATTTAATTTTAATTTGAAACATCATGGAATAAGATTCAATTAAATTAAATTTCAGAAAACTAGAATCTACTTTACAAAAAAAAAAATAAAACTATAATCGTCATTATCGTATAATAAATTTTTTATATATTCAATTAAAAATTTTTAGTTGAGTGTGTAATCGTCATTTGTCAATTGGCACCCCCACTAATCGTTACATGTTCTCGGATATCTCTTGGATGTGTTTTTATAAAATGGTATCAGTTCATAACATTAAAAACATTAAATATTTTAACGTCTCGAAAACGTTAAAATAGGTATTTTAATGTTTCGAACGAAAAAATATATTAAGCTTATATTTTTTTCATGCGAATGTGATTAATGTGAAATGACTAACAGTAGAAACATAACTAAAATTCTTTGAAATCATTATATTGTTAGTCATTTCAAAGATTTTTTATTATTATATTATTATGATAATAAAAATCTTTCTGGGTAGATCGAACCATGAAAGTGTTTGTTTCCAACTCAAGGAATCTGAATCTCACCTTCCGAAAACATTTCTTTAGTAACTATGAATGGAAAGTTGTAAAAATGATTTTCTCTTTACTATAAAACAAAAATAAAATGAAAAAGCTTCAGCTAATGAGGATTTAATGAGCAATTAAAATTAACTCTAAAATTTTATGACAAAACGCTATACAAAATTTTTAACTTACAGAATCGTCTAATTTTGAAAACTTTTTAAATTCTTTATTCGCGATGAAAATAGTTTTTAAATGAAACTCAATTTACTTTATACTGATTTAATTTTGGCCTTAGAAACATGTGCCTTTTCCTCAATGTTTCATTAACATTTTAATTAAACCATTTTATCTTATACCAAGTTATTAAAAATACTTTCATAATTTTTATTTTATTTTCTTTTTTAAATGTTTTACATATTTATCGGACACACACAATTAGAACTAAGGAAACTTATTAAATATGAAATTTTAATTTATTAAAAACTATTGAGGATTTTAGAACCGCTGAATTCAGGGCAGTTCTGATTTTCCATTTAAAATATCCCGAGTCGATTCTCGATCAAAATCATCACGACTTTTTTATTGGCGTTTAATCCAACCTATTAATTACTATTCTTCACTTAGTTCCCTGATCTTTATAGATGCGCTTAGTTCATGATATGTTCTAGAATACTGCATTATATTTGTCAAAATAGAAAGCGATATACGAGCTATAAAGATAGTAATATCTTCAACAGCATCGGCTTTTCATTTTTATCATTAGTGCAAGAGATATTAATATTCAAATATCTATATTGTATTGAAAAATTATACAAAATAAATAATCATTTTGATATTAATAATTATTTACATTTATAATAAATTTTACACTATTTAAATATAAAATAACATGTTGCGGAAAATACTTTTGCCCCGTGTTCAAATTTCCATGGGGAAGATTGCTTCTGTTATCCTCAGGAATTGGAGCCTAAATAATGGTAAAGCAGAAAATCATCTATTTAGATAATGATAAATATAAGATCTGAAGGATTAATAGTTCTATTTGAAGTTGTTTGGTCTTATGATTTATATTGTTGCCTCGTTCACAAAGCAAAGCTTGTTTCTTAATCCTCCTTAATTTTTATCTATCATGAAACCCAAATAATAACCTAAAAACTCTTTTGAGTGATTTTCAAAGCATAGAAATATTATTTATATTAATATAATAGGCCTACTTATTAGTGTAAAAGTGCAAATGGTTGCCCGAATAAATAAAACTTTAATTAATGAATATAATAATTTTAAATTTGGATTTGCGTTTCTCGCTAAACAATGAAATATAGGCTATATCATTATGTAATAATATATTATTTATATTATATTATTATACTGTAAAATGATGAAAAAATTCACGGTTTTTAATATAGTATAAAAGAGTTACTGTTAAAGAGTTATTTTCTTTCAAGAATATGTTAACTAAAATATTCTGTGATCGATCATTAAATATAATATTTTTTAAAAAAGGCATAGACTAATTTAATAGTATATTGTAAATAATAATAAATGATAAAATAGTTTGGTTTAGTCAATCCTTTCATTTTAAAATCATTGAAATGTAATAGTTAGAAAGCAATATAATAAAATGCATTTTCGTTTTGTGTCTTTTTTCTATCATGATGATTGCTATCATAGCAACCTAGGAGATGTCTATTAAGCAACCATCTATGTATACGATGAAAGCAACATAGTGATATCATTGTATCAAACCATCTGGAAACGTCATATGGATGACATTGAAACGTGAATAATGTCATAAACGATAGATGTCGTTGGCCGAGTGAAATCAGCCTACGCAGTCTTTTGATAAAAGTATAAAATTCCTATCAATCTGCTAAAAAACAGTTTCCATGATTTCAGGAAACGTTATTAAGTTTTAAAGAATTATGATTTTTAGAAGAGTCAATATTGCGCTAATAGAATTATTATGATTAGAATTTCCATCTTTTATAATATATTGCTTAATACAACTAATATTTATAGGCGGCCGGATGGCTGAGTGGTAACGCTGTCGGCGTGTCACGCACCAAGACCCGAGTTCATGACCCGGGTCTGGTAACGCCTGAAAAATTTTTTCGGGGTGCTGGATCTGGCCCGGCGATCCCCATCCTTCACTATCGGATCCTCCTCTAAAGGTGTGGGTGCAGCCCATGGCTGGAACTGACCCTGCCCCTTAATAATCTCCGTGACTGGAAAGGGACATAAAATATATAAAAAAACTAATACTTGTATTATTGACAGTAATGTTTCACTAACGAATTTCCATTTCGAATTGCTTTTTTATAAATTTCAAGAACTTCTTAACTAACACGGAAATTTTCTTTATTATATCATTTAAAGAATGATTACTATCCAATAAATGGAATTGGAACGAACTATAATCTTTAATTTCTAGAAATATTAAATCCATATTTAAAATCTTAGAATGGCAAATATACGATACTGTGAAAAAGAAATGAAATCTATAATTTTATTCAGTAGCACAAAACAGATACTCAATTAAAAGCTGAATAGCTAGTTGCATTGTATTACGAACGTAGCTGATTATGACACTAAGATCCGAATGTATGCTAAGAACTGCATAAAGCAATACTATATTATTTATAAGTACAGTACAATTTCAAAATAACGTATACCGGATAGAAAGAGAAAATCTCACAATCAGAAATTTTTGACATCATTTCTCAATTAATGTTGACTGCTAAGCGGCGGGACCAAAACAGGTCAGTTGTAGAGAACGAAGATCGATGGGTAAGATCTAGATCCCTCGTATAAATTTTCTAAAGGTTTAACTACGATTTGATACTGAGTCTTCTGAACAAAATCGAAGCATTTCAATGCGATCAACATTAATACAATTTAAATTTTAAATTGAATTAACGGGTGTTTCACTTTTTTAATACACGCACTCTTAAAAACCAAAATTTATAACGAATGTAAAGGTACTATATGCTAAAAATACTTATAGATGAATTTGTTAATTTACATAAAATGATATATGATATGATATGATATGATAAATGATATAAATTGGAAAATTTATATCATTATAAAAGTCATTTATATCATTATAAAAGTTATAAATTTGTAATATGGAACACGATAAAGCTACTATCTATTAAAATACTATAAACTGGAAAATAATTACATCTATCATGATTACCTAAGGTTTATTATATTAATTAAGAGTTATTTTTCTTATTTTTAACAACATCTAAAAATGAAAAGAATAACGCTCAACAAATGAATGATAATTGAAATTGCGAACAATAAATGAAGAAATTGCGAACAATAAATACGCAAGCTTTATATATTATTACAGATTGCTATATGGCAGAATATTTCTTATGAAATGTTCACAGGACGGCCATTAACGAATTGTGGTTGCATCTACCCAATGAAAATAACTTATTAATATAATATAATGTTTGAAAATATTATATATTTACAAGTTTTGGTAGTGTAATTTACGCACTAAATGATAATTTAGATAATACAACTCTAAAAGATGGCATACTATATAGTTAAATTTAGTTTGTGGATTACATTTACGGTGTTTGTTGGATTGAATATTTATTGAGTGAATTACTCAGCGCCGGATCTAGGGCGAGGCGAGCGAGGCAATTGCTTAAGAGCGCACGCAAAATGCAGTTGCAATTTCACACACAAACTTAATTATATTTATCTTGACAATATTTCGTGCTATCGAGTCGGTCTCTAAAGACCTAATCCATAAAAATGATCTATTCCATTTTGTTATGATTTTATGTAAATAACATATTTAAAAGTATTCAAAGTGGGATCTATATAGTTGATAAATAGAATTCCACATTTGTAGGAATATTTTATGATGATCTTTTTCGGACTTTATATTACACATTGCACTAAAATTTAGTTCATGTTCACTGATCGACTGCCTTTAATAACATATTAATTGATTTGAAATATTAATTAAATTTATATACATGAAACCCAGGAATCACAATTATAGTTTGTTTTGTCCATAACGAACTTATAGAAAATATATATAGGGCCTATGTATATATATATATTTTTTCGGTATTTCTAAACCATCGATGTACGAATCTGAATATGAACACCACCTAATAGTGTCATTTCTCAGAGCTACATTTTAACAAGAAAGACATTTTTTTCTTAAAAATTTAACAAGGAGAAATTGAAATGATATATAATTGATAACAAAAATTATAAATTATCCGGTTTTAAAATATTCACTTTGTATTTAACCGGTAACATTTAATACGTAAAAAAAAAATAAAATTAAACAAAGAAATTTAACATATTTATTCAATTGAGTTTATTTATAAATTAAACTATGAATCTCTCAGTATCTAGCGATAAGAATATTATAAATATAAATAGTCAATAAATTCGGTAGCACAGCTGGAAGGGTACAAGGGAACAATTCCACCTCTCTGCAGTGGAGTAGTGATAAAAAAAAAAAGTATCGGAACGCTACCTATACATGTACTGTACATAGAACGCTACCTATAAATACCTATATAGAAGAACTATACATATACACAGGGAGTCAGAATAAAGTATGCAAAGTTGTGTGTGACAGCAGTATATGAATGCATCAAGGCATGCATACATATTTCATTGTATTCTCATTCTTTCTGTGTATAGTTTAATAAGTCCTTATGTGTATATCGTATTGCTCATTGAAGACTTTCATTAAAAATAAGATATTTTTGATGTTTTATCTTTAATTTGAAGTTATGAACTTCAGAGTTAATAAAATTAATTATATGCAATTATTCAATTAAGCTCAAAGATATTATAATAGATGTAATGTATTCTAACAAATTGCACCGGTACTCTTTCCGGTCGTGAAAAAAGTACTCACTACACCACAACTCTCTGATCACAGATCACCAGTGAAAAAAAGTACTCACTACACACAACTCTCTGATCACAGATCACCAGTGAAAAAAAGTACTCACTACACACAACTCTCTGATCACAGATCACAGATCTCTCAGACCACAGTGCAAATGTAAGTACTGTGATCTGTGATCACAGTACTTACATTTGCACTGTGGTCCCACTACACTACTGCCCCTCTGATGTTTATATTTGCACTCTGATTTGTGTCATTAATATCATGTAATTATTATTTATATAATAGATTCAATTGGTATAAATCAGTCATATTCAATAAAATGTATAATACATAATTTTTTGTATTTTTACGTTGCAGTTTTATTCAGACAACATTCACTATTTATTAATTTTTTTAGTTGCACCTCCTTACTAAATTTCTCGCTGCACCACTTGTATAAGTTTGTTGTGAAAAGCCAGATATGAAATTTTATATAATCACTTAATAGTTGATAAAGGTATAAATATTGCAAGAGATTAAAAAGTTAACAATAGATAAATATTTCATCAAAATGCAATTTAAAAGATTATACTGAATCTGGGTCATATAATAATATGTGATGCGAGTTAGTGGTAATATGGTGATTTAAAATATGAATTGACAGCAAATTATATAAATAATATGATAAACAAAGTTATTGCCATTTTATCGACGAACAAAAGAAGCAAAATTATTTGATTTGAAGCATAGTTTGTTTATATGATCTGCTGGCACTTGACCTACAAAAAACGATGTAGGAATACGTTTCATCACTGATTTCATCAGTCCAATTAGAAATCAAACAACTTACAGAGAATTATAAAAATAAAAAACGGCAAGAATAATTAACCAATAATAAAAGTATGAAGAAAACTTACATAGCTGATGAAAAATTAAAAAAAGAATGCATTACAAAAAGATCTACGATTTTTATTGCGGCATAGGTAAGCCTTTGTGCATACCGAATTGATAATTGATAAATAGCCTACTAATTAATCACACTATGTAATATTTAATCAATCAAACATATAATATATAAAAAAATAAGGCAAATAAAAAAATTTAAGTAATAGTTCCTCTGAGAAAGAAACCATTACTTACATTTCCAAAAATTTCAATAGACGTTCCAATATATACATTAATAATACGCTCTTAATTGAATCGAAATTCTTAGAGAATATTAAGCAACATTAAAAACATTTATATATCAAATATAATCAAAATCATTTGAACAATGTGATCTATAGAAGTGTTTGCAGAGAAGATAATCCGTTGTCTTATGACCCGATCTCTATTGTTCTGGAATTTCAGATTTTAAATGATTTATGATATGCAGTGGTTATAAGCTATTCTAAATATATTACCAAACGGTTGAACAGTATGATTGAAGATTTCATTCACATCATTCAACTGTTCAAGTCCATTGAAATCGGTTGAATGATGTGAATTGAAATCCTCATAGAGAGGAATGGAAAAAACGACCATTTTTTGCTAATATTTGCTGTTTTCAAACTGTTGTAATTCTTTTATTAAATTGAATTTTAATCTTTAAATTGACATTCAATATCTTATTGAATATTTTCGTTGTCAGCCAGATGGCCGCAGTGAAAGCGTGTCGTGCTCCAACTCTGGAGGATCCCGGTTCAATTCCTAGGGTCTCACACCTCCAGAGTTTATTC
>WUQG02439377.1:0-13710 GCA_011317285.2 Androctonus mauritanicus
TCTACTCTTTATGCTCTTTCAGATGACAAAATATCGGCAAAATCCCAGACACATCGGGTGTGATGTTCCCTTGTAAGCTAATGTTTTCAGGCTACTAAGGCCATCTTCAAGCTACAAAAACTTTAGAACAATTGTTCTAAAGTTTTCATAACCTGAAGATAGTGATACAACCATCAAAAACATTACCTTAGTTAAAAATAAAAAAGTATTTACTGCCAACTAATGTTGTATTCGTTTCAATCTTATTTCAAACCATATAGGCAGTTTGTTCATAACAATTATGAGTACATTTATTGTAATTTATAATTGTGTTTTTATTTGTTATAATACATACATTGGCTCAAAGAAGGAGAGTAACAAAATTAATTTGAATACAGTATTCAGTTTAAACAACACAACATAAAAATACTTTGTTGTATTATAGTTCAATAAACATTATTATTATTATTTTTAATAACTGATAATTTAGCTGAAATTTATGAATTAATTATATTCATTTATAAATCAAATTAAGGACAACCAATTTTATCACTGTACAAAAATAGAAGTGACACCAGTTAAAAAAATTCATTTTTCTTAAAAATGGGACAATTAATATAATTTTCTCTCTCTAGACTTTTGTCTTAAAATTTCACCTTGAATTCGAAGTGTTTATGCTACAAATCATGAAAATACTCAGTATGACCCTATATATATTCATACAGAGTATTTCCATGATTTGTAGCATATATATACATTGTTATATGTAGCATAATAGTGTATATGTATATATATATTATATAAATAAATGGTCACAATAATTGATATGATGATAAATAAATGGCCTGTTTATATATATATATATATATATATATATGTATATGTTTGTGTATGTATGTATATAACAATGTATACATATATATATCAAAGTGAGCATATATTAAGCGTATCAACGCAATAGTAAATTCTGGTGCCGAACTGTAGCATCACTATATTGTAGTGATCGGTAGTCTTAACTACTTTCACAAATCTTTTTATTGAAATCTATTATTCGTGATGAATTAAGATGCTTTATGCTTTAAAAATGGTTATTAACTGGCAAAATTAAAAGGTTTTGTGCAATTATTATAAATTAAAACAAAATTTGGTATAGTTCTAAAAACAAAGCAAAATTATAATTCTATCACCATCCGCTAGTAGGCACTAAAGTCGGTGCTACTCGTACTTCCATTGGAGTTGGAACGCTTAATATATACTCGCTTTGATATACATATATGCACAAAACATATACAGATAGTCCTCAACTTACAACTATTCTGACTTATGACAGGATTTCATTTCAAATCCTGCCATCATAAGTCAAAACTGTCCAAAATTTAGTGATTTCTCACTTCTAATGTTTACTAGGACACTTTATATTATCTTAATAAACATAAAGAATATAAAACTACAAGAATCAGACACAAAAATGCACATTTTCCATATTTCCTATCATTGAATCAGGGACTTGAATCCATTGAATTGCACTGATCAATCAGAGAATTAACAAATTTCATCACTACTGTAAATACAAGTGGTTGTAAATTAAAGCAGTCATAAGTGGACAAACTGTATACATATAAACATAAACAGGCCATTTATTTATCATCATACTCATTACCATGACCATTTATGTATATAAAATAGTAAATATAAAGTAAGTGATGAAAAAAGTTTCAACTTTCGGAGATTATTTCAAAATCTGAGTTAAACAGCCACACAAGTATAGGTGTAATTCTAAATAATTATAGAAATGATTAGCCAAACTACTGGAGAGAAATGCTTCAGCTTTTCACTTGAGGATTTGGGTTCTAACTCCCACCTTTTAAAAAATTTAATCAAGGTTCCAAGACAAACATGTCAGTTCCAATCTTCTATATTCTTTTTTTTTTTTTGGGTAACAGATGTCACCACTTTTCATTCAGACAGAGTACTAAGTGGCATGGCAAAACAAGCCTTTCCACAGAATACCCCACCCATGCAGAGAAATTGCCAGATTGTGGAGGGTGTGATCAATAGGCTGAGATCAGACTCAATGAAAAATATTTTCAAGGGTGGGATTTTTATACATTTTTAATCATTCCAAAGTAACATGCTTATACAGAAAATAGGCAATTAATGTTTTCTAGAACTAATTGATTGTTTAAAATAGTTATTTTGGTATCATTAAGGATCCCATACACTGGTGCGATAATATTGCATGAAACAATACCATGATATCTATAAGCATTGGATTCAAGGATGTCTTCACACTGAAGCAGTAATTGCATCACGCGATATGAAGTAGATTGCCACAATACTGTGATCTACTACCTGGGTGAAGTAGATCGCATGATACCAGTGTGATATTCAAAATGTCAGATTATGTTACTCCCAGATTTTGGGCTATTTCTTTCTATTTTCTATCCTTTGTCCTATTGTCTTTATATAAACTATGTCTGTAATCATACAGAACAGGCTGTCCTTTAATGAAATCAACGAATTCCTCAATATTCATGGTGAAATGTGAAGTTTGAAATATTTTTTTTTTTTTAATTGGAATACAAACAAACTGCTATGTTTATAAAAAAACTCAACACTCTTAGCAGTTGTGTATAAATGTCTTTAATTGTACAAATGTTTTCAGCAATACATTGGTTACCATCTTCAGGCTCAAAAACTTAACAGTTAAGACAGTTCTTAACTATTAAGTTTTTGAGCCTGAAGATGGCAACCAATGTATTGCCGAAAACAGTTGTACAATTAAAGACGTTTATACACAACTGCTAAGAGTGTTGAGTTTCTTTATAAACATATATAAAGTGTGAAAGGCAGTTTAATAGACATACTATTAAACAAACTGCTATTCATCCACTCCAACAATTCTCCCTCTAGCAGCAAGCATGTGCACAGCCCACAACGGACCCAAAAAATATGCAAAGTAAAATATTGCCACTTGAAATCTAATATATAATATATAATTAAATATAATCAAAAATAATACAAATATATAAAGGTGGAACATCACACAACAACTGAGTATCATCTGTCTTGGTCGCGACATTTATATAACCAGAGTGCGATATAATGATATTACAACATATCATATTGCGCGATATTATCATGCCAGTGTGTGGGAACCTTTATTCTAAGAAAAATAGATTATACTAAAAAAGAAAAGCTGATAACATTTCATTTAAAGCATTTAACTAAATAGATGAAAAATAATACATTATGTCTCAACTGTATATTTTTATGATATGCAATGCTAACTTACTTCATGTAGCATATCTGGTATCAATTTTCCTGCTTCTGTAACTGTTTGAAGAGAACTAAATTACAAATAAGAGAAAATGTGTAAATAGTAGCTGAAACTATCAGCAAATTTAATTTTATAAAATGAATTAAAAGAAAACTGAACTAAATATATTATAACTATTTTTTTTTATAAATTATTAAAATATTGTAAGTTTGTTTGAAAATATATTTCATCATTAATTATTACAAGAATTCTAAATAATTTTACATACAAACCAATAAAAAAAGCAGTAACAAATTTTGACACTTAATAAAAAGTTTATTTAAAATAACATTTTAGTTATATAATCCTCATCAATTCATGAAAAAACACAATTTAGCCATCAACCTAGTCATTTATTACAATTTTGGATAGAGTGTACAAAACATAAAGATAGCACCTAAAGTAAAATTAAAAATAGTCCATTGAAATAAATTATATGATGGAGTCATCTGATAATTAATCCAATTTGATATAGTCTAAGGAATATAGGTCATGGTTATAAATTATCTATAAGATATTATTTAAAATATCTATGAAAAATATATGATTGTTATGAATTGCATGTATTATTAAATATATTATTGTTAATATATAGAAAAATATGGTAATAAAGTAATACAAAGAATTATTATCAGTGAGAAAATAATTTTATTTTAACATTGATGACAATTAAAAAAAGTATTGATATAAAATTTATGCTATTGTAATTAAAAAGTTGTGTAGAATACGTTTAAATAATTTTTTAATAATCTTAGAAAAAAATGAAGATAACTGAAAATGTTTGTCTTGTATAATAATTATGAATAAATGTTATTTCTGATAAGAAAGAGCTTGACTATATTTTTGATTTGAAAATTTGTAGTGGATAGCTTATTTGAAAAAGTTATAGTTAACATATTTAGTTTAGTTAGCTAGTGTTAATTATATCACTGAAACACACATGGGATACTTTTAGAGCCCACTATATGCTGGCCATCATCTGGAATGGGATCAACAGAAGGCTGAAGATTGGAATTTAGCAAGTTGGGCATAGATCTCTCATAAAAATCTGAGGATGTTGGACCGAGGAATGAATCTGGATCATCCAAGGTGATAAGAAACTACTTTATTATACAGTCATCCAGCAGACTATTTAACTTGGGATTTGAATTCACCAAATCCAATTATTATTTCACCATTTTAGTAAAATTTTAGATATTTAATATTTTAAGTTACAGAAAAATTGGAATTTATCTTAGAGTTTGCTATACTCACTGATATTATTCATTTATTGCTCCAAAAGTGAAAGAGATCAGTCATTCAAATTTCAATTTTACTAGTGCACATAAAAGAAAGAAGATGAAATTACCATTCTGAAGTTGCATCAAGATAATGCATAAAGCAATTATCAAATACTGATCAATTGCAAATGATATTATTATACTGATTGTTTAGAAGAAAATATAGTCATCTTTAATTTATGCAATCTTGTCTTAGAATTATTTGCTCTAGATTCGATATATTAAACCAAATGCATAAATTCATTCTTATATTCTATTATATTATTCATAAACTGATAGATAAGCTGCAAGTATAACAACTATACTGTCAACATACATACAGATTGTTTTCTTTCTAAATATTATTTATCTAAAAGCAACTCAAACAAAACAGTATTTAAGCAGGACAAAAATTTACTTTCAATAATGTTTTCAATGAGATACTTGCCATCTGAAGAGGATGAATGTCTTACTGAAAATGTTATTCTGAAGAGTTACTCTTAAGAAGATAACTGTCTCATCCAAAACATTGCCAAAAAAATAAAGAAATTCTTCCTACTTAAGTGATGTTTGGTTTGAGTAGTTTTTCTGAAGAGAAAAGACAGATATAGATACAGTTGATTGCTTGTCTAATTCAATATAGATCAAGAGTGATCAAAAGATTCAATATAGGCCTACTTGGCATTTCTTTGCCAGTTTAAATTTAGCCATAAAGATCACAAGGATTTGACAGTGAAGACTTCTGAAAGGCCATCAGCAGCTAGATACGTGAGATCATTAATATCAGCCGGTAAGTCTACAAGACTCATGGGCTGATGTTAATGATAAAACAATAAAGAATATCTGGAAGAAGTTTTATCCTTTCTTTTTTATGGAAATTATGATTCAGAAACTATTCAGAAAAATTATCCATGTTCTGCTACCTGAAATAATTTGAGAAGTCATTGCTATGATCTTGGAAATTGATGGGACGATATTTTTGAACTGCTGTTCATTCCATGGTCAAGAAATCATAATTATTGATCTTGTTGAAATTTGAAAGCAGTGCTTTTGAAGAAGCTGGGATCTGAGCAGAGAAGATAATGATATTTTTAAAGTTGATTGAAGTTTAACTTAATGTTAATTTGAGGTATGCTGTTGAATCACAGATGGGATATTTTTGGTCATGACTACTTCAAACCAAGTCATGAACTGGCCAGATGAATTAGAAGCTTGGACTCATTGAAGTGGCATCAAGATTCCTAAAAATATTTCATCAGAGAGCAATAACTACAAAAGGAATATAGAGTATCTGATGGAATATAGAATATCATGAATACTCTGTATTCCCTCAGAATTTCCTCCTAGCAAGGACACTTGTGAGGGAAAATAATAGATTTTTATCTTAACAGACTTTAATGCTCAATTTCCTCACATCATCTTAAAAGATTTATGTATTTCAAGTGGTATTGTTGGATACTGTATATGATCCATATGACCAGCCTACAGTTTAATCCTTATAATTTAAGGAATAGACATTTTTCTCTTGTATTTTCTTATTTTTTTAAGTCAGATTTCATACAAAAAATTTTGAAAAATAAAAATAAAAGATAAATATAGCATAAATGTTATTTCCTTGTTCAAAATTTATTACTTCAAACCATCCATTCAATTTTATCATAGATTATCTCATAAAATAAGCAATTCATTTAATGTTGCAGTTTTGAAACAATCATAATGTAACTTTGGAGTGATTGTATTTGAACTAGTGATGATCAGATGATTCTTTGTATGAGTAATTCTAGAATTTCTGATAAAAATTTTATGGCTGTCATTTTTAATTAAGAATATTATAAATCAAGATAAAGATGTTAAAAATTTATTGTAAGTTATATTTGTAAAAAGGTTTTTTTAACCAGGATTCTTTTTTTCTACATAAACTTAAATATTTAACTTAATATTGACTTAATTATATAAAATTTTTGACTCTAAGTATAGTTGTTTCCCTTTGACTTGTTTGTGGGTAGAGAAAGCATTTGTTGAAGAATCGCACCTTCTGTTATAGTAAAATAAAGTTGAATTTAAGCATTGTTGGATTTATATGGTAAAATGACTTCAATAGTTATTGTAAATAATTGTTTTATTCCATTATAGCAGATTCTATATAATGCAAATTTATTAAAGAGTTTTTTAATTCTTAACTTTGGAGCAAGATACTTTTTCATTTATTTATTCAGCATAGATTCAGTAATTGTTAATCTTGCTAAATTACAATTCAATCTGTGAAACAGAAAATATTTCTTTAATAATATTGTACAGCCCAAACTTTTTAAAAATAATTATATTTTCATTGTGGAATCACAAAAATAAACTCACGCTAACTGGAAGATATGTATAAAATTAATTTAATGATTAAAATACTGGTAAATATAATCTTTGAAAATTATTTTTTGATCAAAATCATATAAATATTCAGACAGACTACACAAATTTAAAAAAAAAATCACTGATGAAAAATAGCAATCTTAAGACAAGGGAATTTAAATGATTTAAATATTTCTCTTGAAAATTTTTAAAAATTAAGTCATAAAACTAAAATTTATACAAATTATTTTGACCCTGAAGAATTTCAAAAGTTTATTAAAAACTTTTTCAGTTAAGAATTAAAAACTATATTCTGTGCTCATATTTTTAAAGATGATCATTAATGCTACAATGATTTCTAATTTCTGAGTTTTATATAAAATTGACTATAAAATTTTATATAAAACAAGGCTAGCTGAAAATTAGTTGGCCAATTTAATTTAACCAGATTGCAGTGACATTAACACACTGCAATCCGATTAAATTAAATCACATGTTAAAATATATTGTATGAATTCAATACAGTATAAATAATTTAATATATAAAATATAGTAGGTCCCTAACTTACATAGTTTTGACTTCTACAGTTTCCAAGATATTTGGATGTGCAAGGTTTTTTGATTTTTGTTGAATTTCCATAAAGTGCCAATGAAAATTTCCTTAAGCAATTTACATTTTGCAGAAATATCATCAATGACCATAAATTTTCTTATCTATATTTAAAATATGCTCATATATTTCATTTAGCCATTCCATTTACTAATATGCCCAATCATGTATATTGAATTTAAGCATTATTAAAATTTGGGAAAATAAATTTACCTCAGCCACACTCTCTCATGTATTCATATATCTCAAAAGGAAAAGGCAAAATAGTAATGGCTCCCATTATTCAAAACTGCCAACCCATTTTCAGAATTTGTTACTTCATATTACATCAAATTACAAAACACACTTACTTTGAATTTTTTGCTGCACGTATTAAATCAACAGAAACTTTTTTACAAATTTAATTGTTCAAGTACAAAATTCAAAGTGTGAATTTGTGATTTGATACAATACCAAGTAATAAAATTCAAAAATGATTTGGTAGTTTTGAATGATGGGAGGCATTACTATCTTGTTGTTTTCCTTTCACTTGTTTGTAGATAGAGAAAACAATGTTTGAAGAATTGCACCCTTTGTTATGCTAAGATAAAGTTCGATTTAAGTATTGTTGGATTTACATGGTATTCGATTTATATGGAAATGTTTCGGGCAAATTAACCAGGTAAGTCAGGAACTATTGTATATATAATATTTTAAAAGATACACCCTGCAACTTTTTCATATTTGATATAAAATAAATATTCATGACAGAAGAATGTCATGAATATTTATTTTCCCATGTTGATTTGATGTTTTGATGTATCAATGAACATCAAAACTCTCAAAGTTTTATTCACACTTTAGGATTAAGCCTGCTGTGAGCCACATATCTTAGGTACTAGCAGTGCTGAGCTATGAAAATTTTAACAAAGGGCTCACTCTATCTTATAAAAACAAAATATTAAATTCTAATTAAATGTTTTACTTTTTACAAAAACAGAAAATACAAACAATTGTGGATGCACAAGAAAACACTTTAAAATAAGAAAAATCTTTAAAATTTAAAAAATAAAAAAATATCACAAAATATCACAGAAATTACATAAAATAACATGTAAATTTAATTATGTGGTACAATTTATGCCAGAAGCTGTCATACATTATTTTCTTCTTTCATATCAGTTGATCTTCTAGGAGGTTTTTAAAGCTGAGCAATGATTTTTCAAAAAAGTTTCAAAAATGCATTTTAAAATCATGGAAAGAATTTCATTTTTTGCATACGTCACTTTTGTGTCAATGTCTAGTATCAGCCAATCAGCTGCTAATTACTTTTGCATCATTCAGTTTAGGTTCAAAGACCTCAATTTAAATTTTAAAATACTTTAGTAATAACTTATTTATTGATATCTTTTAAAGAAAATTAAATAACAGGATTTCATCCTATCATCTTGATGTTAAACAATTTGATATCCAACAATAAATTTACTGAAAACAGATAACATTTTCTAGCACCTCTTTAAATTTTAGGTTATCTACAATGCATTCGACCAAACTTAAATGAAACCAGATGAGACCCAAATTCTCTCCCTTCCCACATTTCAAAAACTCTTTTGTGTGCTAAGTCCCTATCACCTACTCTGCTTCAGAGGGCATCATCATCAGATCACCACTATTCGAGATGTACGTTCAAATATGCAAATACGAGAAAGAGAAAGACTAACATAAGTCAAAGTATAATGATGACATGCAAGACATGTTTTTCTTAGAATAAATAAACAAGTAAACAAAAAGAACAAGGGGCTCACAAATAGAGATAAATTTAACAAAGGGCTCGTGCAAGCCCTCACAAGCCTTCTAAAGCTCACCACTGGGAACTAGTATGGCAAAATGATGAGTGACAAAGCATCATATTGTATCTTGGAGTTAATGAATATAAATTTCATCCTAATGGTAAAATGAAATTTCTGCACAAGTTTTGATAAAGATCCATTATCTTAGAAGAATATCTATAGTTGAGTATACTATCAATTCAAAGAAACTGATTGTATGTGTAAAAGGAGGAGCACAGAGCAGCCATGTGTATCAAATGCAAATGTTGAATCAGAGAAGTTTTCATAGCTAATCTGCAAAAATTGACATACTGAGCCAGATTTCAGTTGCAGTTGCTTCAGAAAACTGTATGACATGTTCTTTGTAAATGATTAATCATCAAACCATACAAATCATAAATAGCATAAGCCTTGAAACCAAATGACAAGATCATATGTCACTAGTTCCGTGTGGAGATGCAGCATATACAAAAGATGAAGATTTTGTAGGCCAATCTAGTTTTCACTGATAAAACAACATTCTAACTAAACAGAAAGGTCAATTGCCAAACCTGCAAGTGTGGAACACAGAAAACTCTCATACCATCTTTGAGCAAATCTGGAATTTAACAAAGATCAATGTCTTTTGCACTATATCACAAAAGAAAATCTATGGCCAATATATATATTTGATGAGGGCAATGTAATTGGGATGACCTATGATGGATATGGTGAATGAACAAACATCTGCCTCACTGTTGGATTGGCTATGCTACTGCCAATGACTCAGCATTTCATAATTGGCTAACCAGGTCACCTTACCTTACTCTATGATTTTTTCTATAGGGATATATAAAAGACATTGTACCACCTCTGCTACAAGATCTGCCAGATTTATGGCAGATTTATTTATAATTGTAGCAACATGTTACTACAATTATCATAACTACAAATTTGGCAAGAACTCAATTTTTGTCTGGACATATACTACATATGATTTCCACATTCAACTTTTTAGAATCTTTGTGATTAAGTAAAACTTTTAGAGTTTTCCTGTCCTATCTTACATATTTTTCTATCTTGGTTACTTTTACCAAATACATAAAGTTTTTTTCATTCTTTTTGATTAATTCTATATGTGTACATTAAATGGACTATAGAGTAAAAACTAACTTGATGTATGCACATGAAAGCAGCTATATGAGCTATTATATTGCATATTGATATTTAATTTTAAAAATAATAAATGATTGATAGCTGTAATTTTCATGAAGACATATTTATGTATGACATTTTTTTGTCAAAGTCAAGGCAAGTAAAATATAGCAATATCTCACTTAGTACATCCTTACATAATATATTTTCATTATAATATATAAACAATCCAGCTAATATATTGATATCTGCTTTAATATACCAATGTCATATCTAAAGTTTCTATCATTCTAGAACTAATACAATGTGATGTACTATGAAATAGCAAACACAAAGTACAGAACAGAGTATAATTTCATTCTAATAAAAAAAGCCATTTTTTAATAAGTGAAGCAAAATATAAGTAAATACCATATCTCCTTGATTCTAAGACCTATATTTTTCTTACTTTTTAATATCTTTAAAATGGGGATACATCTTAAAATTCATTTCAAAAGGACTTTTCATTGTTTAATTTAAAAAATAAATTATCATTATGTTGACTAGAAAGAATGAGCTTTTTTAGCAAGTATTATTCAAAGAAGTATTATAATATATTCAAATAACTAAAAGATTGAAAAGCAAAATCAAAATAAAATGTATAAAAAGAAATTTTAGTTGAATTGAATTGATTTAATTGAGGAATTTTAATTTTAATTAAATGTTTTCCATTTTGAAATTATTGAAATGGAAATACATTCAGAATACAATGATCATCAAATGGGCAAATCTGTCCTAGATAAGTGAAAAATACTCACTGATATTTATTAATTTATCAGAACCATTCAATATTATATAAACTTGATTGAAAATATCAGGGATCTGCATTTTATATTAGATAACCATTTTTAACTCTTCATTCTGGTTGATGTATTTTTTTAAAAAATAACATTAAATTTTTCTGTACAAAAAGATTCAAAAATAACATTTTGCATTAAATAAAATTAATATATAAAATAAATCATCTGTGCATTATTTTGTATTATTCACAAAGAAAAAGATGAAGAGAGCAAATAAAAAGATGGTGAGGAAGAGAGGGCCGTCCTTATTTAATATACCACAAAATGATAAGGACCGAGTAGATGCCAATAAGAGATCGGGGATATATGAGATTCCTGCATATAATAATGACCAAGGAGAAGAAGAGTTTTATATAGGTAGCACAAGGAAAGGGCTGGCAAAGAGATTAATGAGCACAAGGAGGATATTAGAACGGGTAGATTGACGACCGCCCTTGCTACTAGAGTATATGAGAAAGACATTGATGTTAAGTGGATGGAAGCTAAAATAATAAAACTGGTACAAGATCATAGTGTGATGACACTAGTGGAAGCAATGGAAACAGAGAGAAAAAAGCATACTAGAAACGTCATTAACAGCAATCTACCAGCCTTGTTACCGACATCGTGGAAATGGTGCACTAAGTATATGATGTGAATGGAAGAAAGACATTGTAGACTATAACTCGACTTTAAGGACTCATGGATTTAATGGGGACTACCATGTTAAGTGAACTATAGACTGTAGTATATTAATATCGTATAGATTAACATAGGATGTTATAACATCTTGGATCGTAATGTTTACGATAAGTTTGTATGTTACGTTTTATGGAGCGTTTACGTAAAAATATTAGTGCTTTATATGTTATAATTATTATTATATATTACTCTACATTATAAGATGTTATTTATATTGTTCTTGTTAGATAATAAGTTATATAATTATAAATTTAGTTACTATGATTAGCTAGTATTAATATATAGTTGGTAATGGTAAATGACTTGATATGTTCATGTGTGTGTGTATGACGTAGGAATTCAATGATTCTGGAACTATAATTCAAAAGTTTAGAATGTTCCAAATAACGCATAAGAACTCTGTTGATAATTGTTTAGTTAATGTGTCTGAAATTTGGTGTACCTGTGTACTGGTGAGGGACTGTCCTCGGTCCGAAGACGTTATACAAAATAAAGATCTGATGTCTTGTACTTGCTAATTGGGCTGTTTTATTATATATTTCATAGATCTTGTCAAAAATGATGTTACTGCAGAATTAATCTCATTGTAATGACAAAATGTCCATTACACTAATAAACAATAATAATCATTCTTTGTTGTTTATGTCCATTGTTGTAAAATTGTTTATATTACAAATAAGTTTTATAGATAATTTATCATTAAAATTCTGTTCTAGTAGATAAATCCATCAATATATTAAATAAAAAGCAATTTTAAATTTATTGAATTGATAAAAAAAAATCCATATATAAGGAATGGAATTTAAAATTATCTATTTTGTGTGTGTCAGGAATCAGATTTCAGTTAAGGAATGTTTTTACTTTCTTTCAGAATAAGTTAATTGATGATTAATAGTCCAAAATATTTTCATTTTGAGGGCAGAGCACTTATTTAATTATTGTAATTTTTAAATATTTTAGTAGATTTTAGTCATGGGCTCCATATTTCTTATCTGGAAAAATCTCTGATATTAAGTATTCTAGGTATATGGTACCATGATGTATAAAGTTATATATATATAACTCTTGATTTATATGATAGATTGGTTCTGCAAAAGTACTATAGTAAATAAAAATTATGTAAATTGAGACTAACATTTGTATAGAAAATGAAGAGATAGTTGTTTATAATTACTAATTTAATTCTTATCTTTCAAATTCTTTTCAAATCCAATAAATTCCAACTCTTATTAGCAGTTTTAATGTATAAAAATATTTTATAACCATAACATTTTTGTTATACATCATCTTCAATGCTATTCTAATTATAGAACAAGTTTAAAATATTTTATATCGGAACATTCGTTATTGTGCGTTCTAGAATTTAAATAAAACACAACATTATCATAATTTCTAATTATAACTAATAGATAATAATAAAATAGATGAATAATTATATTAAGATAGTACTGATGCTAATATAACTTATGTGGTAATAAACCTTAGTTTTGATATTGTATATTCATCTGATTGTTCAAGTTATCTTACATATATTGTATAGCATACAACCACGCTGCTGAAACTCCTCCTGTTATTTTTTCATTAATTACATTAATTTTCTTATGTCTTTTCAGAATTTTCAGTGTTCCCATAATGAACCTTTCTTTGAGGCTTGTGCATTTTCTAACTACTTTGACATTTATAAAGATGTCAAAGTAGTTAGAAAATGCACAAGCCTTAATGAACCTTTCTTTGAGGC
>WUQG02439388.1:0-13709 GCA_011317285.2 Androctonus mauritanicus
AAAAAAACCACCGGTCCGCGAAATATTTTTCACAAATTTTACCGGTCCGCAGGCCAAAAAAGGTTGAGAAACACTGAACTAGAAGATGTATGTTTGCATTAGGATTAAGTGAAAGCATATTACAATTAATCAAAATCAGAAAGAACATATAAAACCTGAAGGAGGAAAAATTCCATCACTAGGTAAAAACAGAATGCACCACCATCTAGGAATGTATTGGAAAGCATCAATGATTTTGACTGTTGTATCGTGAGAAGAAAAGTTCATAATTTTTATTTAATTGAACATAAATTCCCAATGTGCAGTAATTTATTACCGATAATCAAAAAGGAAATTTTAATTGGGGTAGACATTCTATGAAGAAACTTCATCATCACCTAGACTTTAAATGGAAGAAATGCAAGAACAAGCATTCAGTTTTCATGGGGAAATCACTTATTATTGCATGGAGAGAGAAATTTCTAAAAATAATGAAAGCATTTCATGAATTACATCATCCTATAATTTATCTTGATGAAACTTGGATTGACAATAATTTAACTTATAAAAAGTGCTGGCAAGATAAAGATAGGAGTGCCCTGTGCAATATTAATTCTTCTAGATGCTTAATAGTTGTTTATGTTCGGAGAGAAGAAAGATTTTTACCTGGTTATAGATTAATATAAAAAGCATTATCATAGCCAGATGGATGGTGATAATTTTGAAAAATGGGTTAGGAAAAAACTGATTCTAAATTTAAAACCAAATTCTGTTATACGAGCTAGTATTTGATAATGCTTCTTATCATTCCAAACAAACAGAGAAAATCCCTACAACAACTTTACTGAAAAAGATATTGTAATTTTCTAACCAATTTTGCATATTTCTTATAATCCTGAATACAGAAAATTAAATTATTCAAATTAATTAAACAACATAAACCAGTTTAAAAAGTGTATACAAGTAGAATAGATAAATTACTTAAAGATTGTAGCTACCAAGTGATTCGATTACCTCTTATCATTGTAATTTAAATGCAATCAAATTTGTTTGGAGTGAAGTTAAAGCTTTCATTAGAAACAACAATCCTAATGCTGATTTAAATACGATATCACCAGTAAGACTTTAGACAATATTGCTTTGGAAAATTGGCTAAAATATTGTAATCACGTTAAAAAACTAAAGATGGAATATTGGATTACTTATGGTTTATTACAAGAAGTTGATTCTCTTATTATAAACACTGAATATGATTGTGACAAAACAAAAACAAAAAATGGCAGTGACAAAAAAAAATTAAAAATTATTATTGTATAATGTGAGGTCTCAGAAGACCCCAGGCAATACTTCTTTATTTTTGTTGAAAGCATAAATTCTGTTCATAAATTGAGTATATAAATATTTTTAAAAGAAAATAATGTTTAAAAGAACTTGAAAGATGTTAATAAATTAAATAGATTAATATGTTAAAGATTAAAAAGTAGATAATAATTAATCATCATAAATGACGAGGAACTATAAGTTAATTCCGTCTAAAATGTGTGGGAAAGTTCCGTCTCACAAAAAGAGAATAAATAGTGATTCTTCCTTGCCTGAAAAAAAAAAGTCAGTCAGAGTCAGAGTCTGAAGGGAAGAGGAGAATGAGTTATGAGTGAAAAGAAGAAATAACAAAGATGTAAAACCAGCGACGAAAAAACAACTCGTTCCGTCGTGGTGGCAAGCCCGACAGAGACGACGAATGATGAAGATGGCAACAGCGATATAAGAACATTTAGAACATTTGAACTTTTGTGTTAATGTAGTTGTTAGTTATCGAAATGGAATATTAATGGATATGTTGTAACCTCAACTAACTCTCTCCCAGCTATGTGGAAGGCTCACGGAACTCACACTCTCTCTCTCGGATCATCGTAATGTTTAGCTTAAGTTTGATTAGATTTCATTTAAGTAAAATTTTTGTATTTTATATTAATCTTTGTATTAAATAAATAATTGACTCACAGAGCTTATTCTAAAAACATTAACAATCTTTCACACCCGGATCTCTGTGCCACTTGCTCACGCGACCTTTATTAAATTTATTTATTTTAAGTACATTTAAGTATTCGGCCTATCCCTGTTGCACAGGCCTTACAATAATAATGATATCAATAAAAAATAAAATGCTGTTTCATGAAAATAATTCAGAATAATTTTCATTAACTTATCCTAAATTATCTAGATCAAACCTAAATATTTCATTCAAGAATTAAAGAAAAAATTTGAAAAACATTTTTGTAATTAATTTCTACTATATTTTAAATAAATGTAATTTTTTAAAGTTTATACATTCATTTAATTTGACTAACAGATAATAGTAATTTTTATTAGAAACATTTAAATGTAAATTATAAATTAATGGAAAGGAAAAAGTGACAAGTTATTTAATTTTTATTTAATAAAATGACTCTTTTTTCATAGTATATATCTATTAGTTAATACTTCCAATTTATATAATAAAAGTTATTATTTCTTGATAAAATAAGAATTTTTATCTGGCTATTTCTTTGCTTGAGTTTTAGTTGGAAAGGCTCCAGGGCCTCTGCCATCAGAATGGTTGAGTATATAATTGGTCAATCACCAAATGAGGCAACCTTTATTTTCACCAATTTTTCTCTCATCAACTATTACTATTTACCTAAAATGAATGGTTCAGCCCTCTCAAAATAGCTCCCTCTTTTGTGAACTAGAGTCACCACGGAATTTTTCTTGTCAGAGTCAGACTATACAATGTAACAGCAAAAGTGAAGAATTCCATAATATTCAAAAAGTTTTAAAATATTTTATTAGGAATGCAATAAATCAATATTCATTAAATGCAAATTAAATTTTATAAAGATTTCACTCGTTTTAAAATATTATACTACTGTTTAGATTTTTTTTATTACTTTTTAAAATTTAGATATGCTAATTTGAAAATTCATGGAAAAATTAAGGAATATAGTTTTAACCCATTTTCTGTTATCAACATCTATACTCATCATGATCTAGATTACACAAATATGGCATATTCATTAAAACAAAATGATAAAAAAAACTATAAAAGAGGTTTAAAAAAATTTAATTCTGATTTTATTAATTCACCTATTGCATATCAGTTTTTCATGTTGATTACTTAAAAATATCTACTTTTGACAGTGTTTGCTAAATTTTTTCAGTTGCCAAAATATTTTTTAAAATTAAGATTGTACAAATATTGTTTTAAATAGAACTACATATTAGAATTTGGATATTTTTATCCCATCTTGTCAATTTCTATTCCAATCTATCAAAGTTATTCTGATTTTGGGATGAGATATTATTTTTGAAATTTTATATATAAATTCAAAATACTTAAGATAATAAAATATTTGTAATAAATGACGTGTCTTATAGTATTAACCGTCTTTTAAATCATTCATTTTTTGTTTCATTTTCAATGAAATTTATAAAAATCCTATCAATCAATCTCCAGCCAATTAAAGGAGCTGGCACTTTTATTGTTTTACAGCAGCAAAGCTTAATTTACCCCATTTCATATGGTATTGAGTGTGTTGATATAATAAACTATCTGCAGTCCAATTAGAGCAATGTAAAGAACGTGATAGCTATTTATTCATGAAATGAGAGCATTTTCATTTATGTTCAGATTTTCTGATATAAATTAAAAAGTTATACTGCTAAAATTTGAACAAATGAAGTAAGAACAAGATTTTAATATTAAATATTAATAAAAATGACAATATTTAAATGAATTTACATTATTAAAAATTATTTCTGAAAATATGGTCTGAATTTCTTTGTTCACGACTTGTCACTATTGAACAGTATTGATTACTTTGTTGGATGGCTAAGATTTCATATAAAAAAATTTTTTTTCTCATAGGGAATGAAAAGTTTTGAAAAAAAAAAAAATGCTTACACTGTTGCAAAGAGAGCAAAGTACCCAATAATTTTTTTTAAAATTTCAAAATTATACAAAATGCAGCTCTAACATTCAAACAAAAATTTTAATAATAAACAGACCTATTAAGCTGTGAAGTATAGTACACAGTTGGTAGTATTATGTTAAGTTCAGTTTTCCTGGTTCTGAGGTTTGTTATTTGTGTTTTTATGTTTAGATTGGTTTTGATGTTTCCCTAACAGCTTTGATGGCTGTTATTGGTGTCCCTCGGTTTTCCTCTTATTGAGGTTCTTCCAATAGGTTTGTGTTTCTTTTTACAGGGTCATTATTGTTCATGGTTTCTGGGGTTCTCTTTTGTTCTTTCGATATTCTTGTTTCCTCATGTTAAAGTTAAGTTTAGCCTTTCCAAAAGTTTTTGTGGTATTTCCATCTGTTTCTTCAATTGGTTTGACTTATCTAAGACTAGTTTGTTTCCACGGTGTTTCTTATTGTTTCCCTGAACTATTTGATTTAACTTTCATTTCTTTGAGTTTCCAGCAGTTTCTGAATGTTCCTCACGATTATTTCTAGCATCGTTGATTGTTCAGTAATATTTCTTTTAATTCTAGCATGCTTCCAATTGTTTACCTCCAGTTTTATTGTTCTTGGTGGCTTTATTTCGTGTCAGATTTCCAATTTCATCAGATATTATGACAGCGGCATTGAGTGAATGTTTTTTTATGAATGGATTCATATTTCCAGGTGGACTGCCTCCTGTGCACTTCAGCTTTTGGTTTTTTTCCAATGATGTACTTCCATTGATTTTTCTCGATGGCTGAAGTGTGTCAGTGGTATGTCTAACCCCACACTTTCTTTCTTGTGGGAGTGGAGATATCAGAATGTTTAGGTTAGGTCTATTGGTTTTATTAACATCCTCTGTCCTGTCAATTCTTTAGCTGAGTGACTGTGATATGTTGATTATAGATATAAGATTACATCTAGATTGGAAATTAACTATTATAAGTAAGATATAAGCATAGATATAGGTCTAGTCCTAAGTTGCTAACACACTAACATTTATTTTTTTCTTTTCCTCCCCTTAATTTTTAATTAAAAAAAGGAATGAAATAATTTAATTATTAGTTTTAGGTACTAAAATAGTTGTAAGTCTTTTACTAACTTAAGTTTCATCTTAACATACTTTCTAGATATATTAATAACATAGCTCTAGGCTTCTACCTAACATAGAATAGGTTATTTGTACTCCTCTACAGGTTACTCTCACACATATCATCACTTAGGTTAAGTTGAATGGTTCTTTGCTTTTTCTACATTTTGCTTTTTTGACCAGTATGGCTCCCTTAGTACTTTATTTGAGTGGAAAGGGGCAATCAAAATTTAGCCATCAAGCTTACCATACAAAAGAAAAACCTTTTAAACAGGCCTACTTCAGATACAAATCACTTAAAACTCAGTTTTGCAAAATAGTAAAAAGAGTGAGAATACTTTTAACATTTTGAATATAATACCTGCATTAGAACTAATAATAATATTTTTAGCAGAGGATTTGCATTTGCAATATTTGATAAATGCATATTTTTTTAATAAAAAAAAATAGTCGGTTAATTAGGCTTGCATTGTATTGTATTATAGAAAAATGGGGCTTTAAACAGCCCTAGCACTGCGACCATCGGTAGTCTATTGGGCACCCCTAACAGGATCATTCTATAAGAAGTCCCATTTTAATCACAAAAGATAGTATATTCTTCAATGGGACTGTAAAAAGATTTTCTGGTGCAGAAAAGCCCAAGATGATCATATCTTAGCCCTGAAAGGGCCACACATTCATACAAAATGTGAACAGAGGTTTCCTCTCCTCCTTGACATCATCTACAGTTAAGACTATCCACAAGCCCACTAAGATGATAATAAGTGCCCTGTAATAATCCTCACTTCATTTTTATGCAATACAAGCAACTCTTTAGTTCTATGTAAAGAAAGACCTAAAATAAGAGCTTTTACTTGCCTTAGTCCAAAAATAGTTCTCCAGTGGGTGAGGTGCTGAGCTGGAAACCATTCTCTAACAATCTGGCCAAATACATCATATTTGATGCCCAGTTCAGGTTCAATAAAGGGACAAGAAGTCCTTCCTTGACCAGTCCATCAGCAATCTTATTGCCCTTAATCCCGTTATGCCCTGGCACCCAATCAAGTTGTACTTTATACTCATGTATACACTAATTAGATTATCCTTTAAAATCAACCAAATATTACAACCCAAATCATCCCTAATGGAATAAGTTTGTATTAAATTTTTAGCAATGAATTATTTTTAAATCAATGCTATGATGCTACCATCTATAATTAATACCTAAAAATTTAATATGGACAAACTCCATTAGGAGGGATTTGGGCTGTTATATTTGGTTGATTTAAAAGAATAATACCCTAATTAATGTATATATGAGTATATTATCTGACTTGAGCAAAGTCTGTCTGTCCAGATTTGTCAAGAGGGCTGATGGCTACATAGCCTACCTGGGAGAGCTAGTTTCAGTCTCCATAGTAATCATTTATATAAGCTTCTCAAAATAAAATTCTGCCACAGTCTAACTGGTAAGGAGTCAGGGGCACTATCCCAAAGAACCCTATTCAATTCCGGTGTGGTGGCAAAATTTGAGAAAATTAATTTTTATAGTATAATTATTAATTGCTAGATGGTGCCACCTTAGTACAAAATTTCATCATCTATTGAATTAATGATTGATTACAGTATAATCTTGATTCAAAAGTTGTATCTGGTTTCTGTAGCCATTCCTCAATGAGAAGACAATAATCCCATACAAGGTTACAAGTAAAGCAGGAACTATCAAGTGCTTTTAATGCAGCTTGACTATCTGATAGCAAGCTGCATAATAAAACTTAGAATATATGTAAACAAATGCAGAAATAGCATTTTCTGCCTGAAAGACAATGGCAAATCATCCGAGGAAATAAGAATCAAGACATTCCCATTCCCTCACAGTAAAAACTGCTCCAATATCAGTAGTGGCTTAAAATTACTACTGGTGTTAGGACAGCAAACCAGATCAGTCCACTCTTGATATTACACCCAAATCCCCCCTCTAGCCCTTTAAACTGGGATAAACAACAGTGAAGGGCCTGAAGAAGTTCAATCTGTGCACAATGTAATTCATAACCATCTCAAGAATATAACTGTGTGACTTGTCCCACTTTGTTGATTCAAGAGATTCTTCTTCCACATGAATGGAGCCTATAATAACCCTTCTGGGCACTAGCCTCAGCATACAAATGCAAAAGAAGAATGTCCAAGAGCAGCAGTAGGAGCAGTCATCATAAAACAGTTGTACAGTGATATTAGCACTAGACAGTGAGAATAATTTTGAATTATTTTTATGGCATACAGTCCTGGGCACCAATGTTTATATCAAATGTAACTATTTTTATTAATAAAGTTTCTCTTAATATTTGAATATTTTACAGTATATTCACAAATTCATAATGGAATGTTAAACTCAAACTTTTGAGTTTATAGTGTTTTTTAATACATATATAAGTATTAAATTTTTCTGGTTGGTGAAATATAAATCATTTTGCAAGCACATTAGGTTTCGTTTTTCAAGTATTTTTACATTAAAACTAAACACACACTGTGCACTTTGAATGTGTGTTTTATGCCCTATACAAAAATATGTAGTATTTTATACATATAATAAAATGATGATTAAAATTATATTAAAAAACTGTATTTAATATAATTTTATATTCATTTTTAAGCAGCTTGATTTTGTCTTTTAATGTGTACATCCTATTTTACACACAAAAATTAAGCATAAAATCTATAACTGTTATGTAAGGAAATACAATACTCGTATACAGTATATAGTAACGTATGACAGAAATAAAATTCCTACAATATAGAATGAATGATAAGAGAGCACTGTATTTTTTTTTTTTTTTATTTTAATTTATTGTTTTGGCATTTCAAAATAGCAAATAAAAACTAAGAAAAGTTGCAAAAGAATAAAAATTTATATTCAATAAATAAAATTTTTACTTACTAATTCTTCGTGTAATGATTGTGAAACTGGCTCCATGGAAACAGGTGTGGGATTCAGCAATGTTTTTTCAATAGACTTTTCATATATACTTTGAAGGTATTGCATTATACGTCTCACAGCTTTATTAAATAGACCCATAATTTGTCCAACAGGAAGATCAATTTCTTTTGACAGCTCCTCTACTTCTTTGTGCTGCAATCCTAATCCAATAAGGATAACCTGAAATTTTTAAGTAATGATATGGAATCTATTTTCATTATTTTGAAATATTAACATATTCAATCTATTTCCAACATACAGTTAAAACATTTTTTCCTATGAAATAGCTGAAAAATCACTATATGCAATATGATTGAATTAACTAGCTTATAGGAAACCCATAAGCTAATTAGTTCCATCAAATAATATTGATAACTATTTCCCAGGGTGATGAGCAATTGGGAAAAGTGGGAATTATGTATAAATTTTGGGAAAAAAATCTGGAATTGTACTTGAATTTTTCCTTAGATTGAGAAAATTAAGAAACATTATGTTAATATGCATTATGATTTTAAATGTAATAAATTTTGAGACGACAAGGCATTAGTATACTGCAGATCAGATATATGCAGATGCATAAATATATATTTGTTGAATTTCCATAAAAATGTTACTTATGGTCTTAAAGTTTCTTTTCTATGCCTAACATATGCTCATAAACATCATTTGGCCATTCCTTTTGCTAATGCACTCGTTTATATATATACATATATACAGAATTTAAGCATTGTGGGACTTTAAGCATGTGGATATTTTTTGGATGAATTAACTGTAATAAGTTTGGAACCTACTATATTCAACATTTTTATAATACAGTATGCTGTTTTCTTTTGAAATAGATAGAATATATACAGTTGATATGTTATCTTTTTAAAATAAAAAAATATAAGCTTTATTGTAGAATAAGAATATTTAATCCTAATTTCCAAGTTTTTAAAATAGAATGGAAATTATATATTTTTATTCGGCATACTATTATTTAAAAACCTGAATTTTTTCATTAAAGAAAATGATAAATTTCTAACTTACAGACTGAACCATAGAAAGATGTGTATCTCCAAGTTTATTGCTGAAAAACAAACGTGCCACAATCTGCAAAATATCCATTATGAGATGATAATCTGTTAAATTCTGAGCATAAAGTTCCAATCGCTTTAATTCATAAGTAGTTAGATGAACATCTAATTCTTCTTTTGTTAAATCTGAAAAATTGGTTTTGTCACCCTTATTAATGCAAATTGTTTTAATTTTGCTTAATTTAAATTTAATATAGAAATTATTTGCCTATTTAATTTTTAAATGATTAATTACAAGTTAAAGTGAGAAGGTTAATGATAAAATTTTACTGATGAAAAGGTCAATTACAAATTTAGTGAATTTATATGTTTAATTTAGATTAACTAAACCATTATCATAGATATGTTTATAAATATCAAATATAATTTTTAAATATGGAATATGTTTTATAATGAAAATTATTAAATAATCATAAAGAAATTGTTTATCTAAAAGTTTGAATAGTCAAAGTGCATTCATTTATGTTTACTCTTCACAATAGCAGTTTTGATTGATATACTGATACAATACTGCATAATTTACTAAGCAAACTAGAAAATCTCTTGCTTTACAATTAGATCCCATCACAATAACAACAGGATTATAATATAGTGGTAATGTAAAATCAGATGCTTATGACAAATTAAAAACTTTGCAAAGCAGAGAGAGAAAACAATGCACACAAATGTGAACTGATAAGAATATGTGAAAAAATATATTGTATTTGTTAGTTTATATGATACACATTTTTCTCTTATAGGCACCTTAAAAAATTGTTCTGCATTTTAAAAGCTGAGTGGCAATACAGCATGACATGATGATAAGACTGAAATTATGGTCAAGTCTTTTAAAAAATATGCTATAATTAATGAAATGGATGGTATTGAAGATCACTTATTGTATGAGTGACAGAGATACTAGTGAAGAGTAATAAACCTGAAGTTGAATAATAAAAAAAAAATAAGAGCAATAATTCTATATCTTTCTATATTGACTTTTACCTTATTTTTTATTGTATTAACAACAAATTTTTTTAAAAGATTTTTTTCTTAAACTCTAATTTTGGAATGGAAATTTACTTTACATATCATACCATCTTTTTATAAAATGATGAACATAAACATGATATATACACAATTCTAATGAGATTTATTCTGTGTATCTCATAAACAGTTATGAAAAATCAGTTTAAAATAATTTAGCATGACTTGGGTCATAACTAACTATATGCAAATTTACTTATTTGGAGTTTTAAATACATGGAATTTATTTAAATTTCATATACAATTATATTGAATAAATATGGTACTTTTGTAAGTTTTAATTAAGAAATGAAAATTGCTATATCACTATTTACATTTTTCTTTTTTTATTTAATTAGAGAAATGAAGAAAAAAAAAGATATGCAGATATATTTAAAATACATACTTCATATTAAATCCATTAATTACTTTAATATTTATAATATAATGAAAATAATTTTCTTATAAATTTGATAATATAAGCATTCCTCAACTTATGCAAATAATTATGACAAAGCTTTCATGTAATTCTGAGTTACATAAAAAAATCAAAAACTCCTCGAGTTAGATGGATTAGTGATAACACCTATACATATGATGCCATAGTGCACAAAAGACCATTGATTGTCGCAGTACTAGGGCTACGTAAAGTCCCCTTTCCTACAATACAATATGATGCCCTACTGTTCCATCATTTTGAAAAGAAGGCAATACTGCAAGGAATGATGATATATGAATATGATACTTAAGATCATTAAATACATACAAAGCACAAATCAAATAATATGAAGTTTTAATATACTAACATGTTCAAATCTGTAACCTACAAATACAATAAATGTTTTATGCTCTATATCTATATAAAATATATTCCATATTTTTTTCAAAGTCAAATTTACATAAATGAGTATTATATAAATTGGAAAGAGGCTGTATAATTATTACATTAAAATTTATGAACATTGTTTTTTTTCAATTATCTCTGAGCAACAGTACAAATGTCTAAAATTCTTTTTGGACATGCTTTATTATTGCTCAACACTTAAAAATGTAATGTTAACTTTATAATTGAAACTTCAAGGGAATTTATTCTAAATGACCTAATTATTTAGTGCCACTCTTTGATTTAATTATTAATAAATATTCTAATTACGAGATGACACTAAAATTAGTATATATTATTTCAAATGGTTAAAATTCCTATTAAGCTTTTTGAGGGATATAATTTGGTAAAGTAATTATCATCATTTGTAATGCTAACTTTATATATTGGCATATTGTGTTTGTTTTATAAATCAACAAGTTGACTTATAAAACAAACACAATATAGATACTAGTGAATGCAGATGACAGCATGATAACATATTCCAATCAATTCATTACATTATTTTCCTTGAAAGATGATACGCTGTGATTTGTGGTATGAAAAGCCTAAATTTGTTGTTTCAACATAACAAACTTTTTCAGGTATCTACAGAAAAAATTCTGACTGATAAATCTACTCAAAACTGGCATTAAAAGTCCAAGATCCAGAAAGTGTTTTGCATTTTTGAAGAATATAGATAACAGATAGAACATTTTGTGCTTTGTTAAAAATTTTATCTATCATATTAGTCATCATTTATGATTGCCTAGGTATTTGCACAAAAGACATTGTTATTTACACCAAACAATGATAGCTTAATTTGTGATAAAAATGTTACAAAATTATCAATTAGACAGCAATATAGGAGGATTAACAATGATTTATATTTTTATTCATTGTTAACCTTGCTATAGTGCTGTCTAATAGTTTTTATGGAATAATAATGAAATTGATATAAAATATTACAAAATATTGATACAGATTAAAACTACAGTTCACTAGAAACAGAGTTAATCATCACAACTGTGAGGTACAGACAATGATAGTTCTAAGGTTAACAACTACATCTAAAATAATTGTTAAAATCATTTTTAATGTCTAAAAAATGTCAAAATTAGAAATCATAGAATTGTGTATTTTTTAAAAATATCAAATAATTCTGCATTAATTAATACTTTAATATTACTTTATATGATAGTAAAAAGAAATTTATAAGAATTTTAAACAAGAAAATTTGCATAAAAAAATTGTATGTAAGATATATTCTGATACTTAAAATTTTAAATATGCAGGAAACAATTATTAGAAATTAAGAATCTGAAATTTATATTATTTGTGAATATAAAAAAAATCAAACTTCAAAATCATATTATTATTATTTGAAAATAGTTAATTCTAATACTTTGAATATTGGAAGTCAATTTCTCAATTCATTCTGAGTTGCAGTTTTCAGACATTAATGGAAATCGTTGATGTTTTAGGAAATCTTTTGCATTTTTTTTTTTTTTTTTGAAAAATCAGGAGTTATACAATATAATGAATCAGGAATGAATCCAATATTATAAATTGTAAATTTGTAATAAATTAATAGAAAAGCTATTTATAATGATTATGTGATATGATCACTGCAAAAATGCAAAAACTTTAATATAATACTTTTTTATTATTATAAATTACAAATTATAGTTTTTTATTTGGAATACACTCAATGCTACAAGATTAAAAAAACGATATTTATTAAATTCCTATTAAATGAGATTTTATAAAGATTTTACAAATTTTACAATAGTGAAATTTTAATATTCATTTAAAAAAATTAAAAAAATTGAATTTTCTATGTAACTAGATGAAACTTGTTTTATGCAGTAGCAAAAACATCAATGCCATAACAATAGATAAAGGAACATAAAAATTTTATGGAAAATTCCAGCAACACAGTTTTAAAATCATCATATAAGAAATGGTTGTAGCTAGATCATATAATTGATAATGCCTATATGAGATAAAGTTGCAGCATTCAGTATTAAAATTATCATCAATAGCATTAAATTTCTGATTATTTACTGATACAATTGTTTTGCATAAACACTAGGACTATCAACATAAAATAAAATATTGTGTGCTAATATAAAATAGCATGTTAAAAAACCAAATGATGGTGGTAAAGTGAATATATAGCCTAAATTGTATTTTTGCTTTTACAAACTACTTCACATACTTTCTAAAAAGAAAAAATAATTTTTCACAAAATAAAGTAGATGATGATAGTATATAATCTATGCATTATTTAGACACACAAAATGCAGCATAAAATATTTATTGCATATTAAAAAATATGCAATCATTGAGGAAATATGGTATGTTGTAATATTTTATTATAAGCAGTAATAAAATAATTTTAAAATTTCATATTATTCATGTGGAAAACAATATGATTCAGCAAAAAATGTTTGCTATTGTATTGTCTGCAGAGAATTAATTTATTACATTATACAGCTAAAATAAAATGGAGGAAGAAACATTATACAGGTAGCTCTCAGTTTAAGCCGATTCACAATAACACCGCTGCAAAACTCACTGTTTCTCCGTGTAAGTCCCCGATTCTCCTTATGCTAGACTGATTTTCATTTCAGTGTTGACCTATTTATTTGCATTCGTTAAAACAAAAATTTTTATTGAACATATTTATTTTTTCTGTTTAATATTGTTGGGTATGTATACATTTACATTAAATTAATATTTCCAAAAAATGTAAGAGATCCGAA
>WUQG02439399.1:595-13709 GCA_011317285.2 Androctonus mauritanicus
ACTTACAGAATTGAGAGGGAAAAATGGTAGACGATACATATACATTCTGATGATTGATGTCTGTATGATTAATGCCTAACTGCTAATGAAACAGGATCAGATATATCCCAATTAAACTTTTGTCGCAAAATAGTGCAAACTTATCTAATTTGTTTCCAGCCATTACCAAATGTAGGACAACATCCATCAACATTCAAAACAGAGGATCATGTATCATCAAATATTAGATTTGATAAAATGGATTATTTAATTAAGACAATACCAGAAAACAAAAGGTGAAAATATGCTAGAGAATTTTGCAAGTCTATTGGACATGCATAATGTTTGATGTGGTATTAAATGTTTTGCAAAATTTCAAATCTAATATTCTAAAAGTGTTCTTTAACATTAAAATATATCATTATGAATCAAGCAATAACATTTCTAACATTTAATTATGTTAATTTATGCAAATTGCAAGTTGTTTCATTTTGCACACAATGACCTAGTGTAATCATATGGTCAAATATTATAATTAATAAACTAATATAAAATTAAAAAAATGCTGTATCTACAGTTAAGTGGTCTAAATAAACCTATTTATATCATCGAAATTTATTTTCATTAAAGAAAAACTTCCTTCCTTAATGGGTTAAAAGATAAGATAGATTAAATCAAATAAGGTTTATCATCAGATTTTGAATATCTTCAATGGTTGTTGATATATAAATTTTTAAAAAAATATATTAAGAGATTAATTTAGCAGTGTTAGGTTCTATTTTGTTCTTGACATATTTGCATTTTTATCAGACCAATCAAATCTTTATGAAAATTTTTGTCACACTTTTGGGTCCTGTACCCTAAACCTTATATAATGTTTATATGACACAGTTTTATGACACTATCTCATTATGATGATTTGAATGCTTAATTGACAATGACTGTTGAGCTAGACACTAAACTATTACAACATGGTCAATGCTTCTGATGCTTGTTGGGTACTAGATGATTTCCCATTTTATTAATTGTGAAAAATTTTTTTTTATGCATTTTATTTTGATTTTGCTTTTTATCTTTAGTCTTGTTATTTGAATATCTTGTAATACTTTGGATAATAAGTGCCTCTGGAAAACTCTCATTATTTTTAACCAACAGAGATTTGTTTCCTAAAATTAAGAAATTTATTTTCATATCAATTGTAAGTCATATCTTGATTTCAAAGACTAAAAAAATGAAAAATCTGCATTTTAGAATTTTGGAAATATGATGATTATATTTTGTTTTTATGTATTAAAAAAAAAAAAATGAATTATTTCTTACTATGAAATATGAAAAAAAATTACAATATGATATATATTGTAGGCCATTTCAGATTGTACTAAAAATGTAACAATTATAAAAAATATTGATTTTTGATACTATTGATACATGTTTACGAAAAATCAATAATATCTGATACTTGCCTAGAAAATATAGATACCAAAAATCTAAAATTAGTATTTTTAAAATGAATAAATAAAAAAATGATTATTAAGAAATATTTATTTATTTTCACCTAAAAAATAATAACAAGCCAATGAAATAATCATTCCTTAAACATTATTATTTTATGAAACATCAAAAATATTTTAAGTTTTATCTTCTTTTGTAAGTAATTAAAAATAATTTGACAGAAACCCATTTATTAAAAATACTATATTAAGCAAATTATAATGCACTAGGCAGATTTATTTTAAGCAGAGAATTTTTGAGTTAAAGTTTTTAATTTATGAATGCCTTCTATTATTATAAAATAATTTTATAATCTACAGGAGGACCAAATTCATTTAGATTTGACATCAGTATTTTGGTAAACTTCCACTACCAAAATAATGAAATTGCTATTCAATAACACTATGCATGATAATATTAATATACCAGATCTTTCTGATTTAAATATCCAAAATTATATAATTTTCTTATAAAATCAACATTTACTTACTGTATTATCTGCAATATAAAACAGTGTTTACTTATATGAAGAATTAAAGATAAATGAATACTTAAACAAGAATTATGTACAAAGTATAATCCAATATTAATATACTATGGCAAATTTAATTTCATACATACAAAAAAACAAAAACTGAATATATAATCTTCATTTTAAACAGAAAAATTTAATTAGATTGAAGAAACTTACATTTTATAATAATAATTACATATCATTTTAATGTAATGGTTTCCAAATTGTGTTCTGTGCTCCCTTTTTTCATAAAAAATTGATATGCCCCTCATTTTCATAGCAGTCTAATTTTATAAACACTTTCTGTTTACAATTTAATATTACAAAACAATATACATATATTTTATATAAATAAAGTTCTTATACATAAAAAAATGTATATTTATTATGGTGTAATAATTTTTAATACAATTAAACAAATTTTATAAAAAAAAATGAAAACAGAATACATGTCTAATTCAACAAAATATTTAATGCAATGAGACGGCCTGTTTTTCAGCACAAATTCTCTCAAATCAAGGTGCCATTGAAGATATCACTACTTGCAATTCTTTCTCAATCACTAAATGAAATTGATATTTTATCTTTAAAACAACTATAGCAGAAAGTTTCTAGATACATGGATATACATATTTGTAACCCTTTTTCTAATTCATTTTTTCCCCCAACACCAACTTGAATTTACCAGTATTTTTTATTTGTCTCAAAAATGATGCTTTTGTTAATTCTTGCATGTCCTCTTGCAATAGACTAGCACCCCGTAGTGGGGCATATCTCAGTTCAGAAAATTCTGTTTTAATGTATTATTTACAAAAGTCTTAACAATATCATTTATTATATGATGGGATATAATTTTATGAATACAGTAATTTAAAAAAATTGTACAATTTTTTTCTAATCTTTTCAAAAATTAAATCTAAAAAATTAATAAAATTTTAAATTTTAGTCAGTGTAGTTAATTAACTGTTCTGCAATTAAAAAATTTATTTTTATGCACATGGATCTCTCTCATTTAGTTTGCATTAATATCAAATGATGAAAAATTTAATTGAGGATAATAAATTTATCCAAAATATATTTGCTGCCAAATTACATTATATATTCATGTATAAGCCAACCTCCCAAGTTAAAAAAAACTGGTAAAAATTAGAAACTCTTATATAAATAAATCTCCACCCTTCAAGTATTTGAATAATCTGACATTCATTAAAAGTAAATTGATGATGATAATTTATTGTATTTGGAAAAATTTTAAAATTATAAAGAAATTGATATAAATATGACCACTTAACAAAATTCCAGACTTAATGTTTAATAGAAAACATTAAAACATTGCAACACAGCATAAAGAGAAAGTTGAACAGAGAGCAGAATGTGATTATGTTGTATCACATTTTTCTACAATACAATTTTTATTGAAGTGTTTGTTTAGTAGAAATATCAAAAAAATAAGTTTCCATCGTTTTCAAATCTAAACAAATATATTTAATAAAACTTAAATGATAAAACAATCAGAACTAAAACAAACAATGGAAATTTTGCTGCAACTGATGGGAATGGAAAACATACTCATGACTGCCAAGAACACAAATTTGATATTCAAAATCAGCTGATAAATAATCATCCCATATTTTCTAAATGATCAGAATTATCAAAAAATATATAAATTGTCAATTAGAAATATTGTTATATTTCCATTTAATATGTACAGTAGTAGCTGCCATGCTTACTTGTTAAAAAACATTAGCTTTCAATCTTATTTGTAAAGTGCTTTTATTTTTGAATATATTTAAATATGAATATCCACCTACATTTGCATATTTTTAATAATAGAAATGAGAAGAAATAGGTATTTTTAGGAATAATATGGCTGATACCACTGCTAGTACAGGAATCATTAGGATAAGAATCACTAATTTAAAGAGAATGAGATTGAATTTCAATTGGCTTTGGATGTGATTTAACTGCCAAGTGAAGACAGTTAAGTCAGGATTTCTATCAAGTGTGATAATTTTCCATATTCACACCAAATGCATGTTTTTAGAATTAATGACCAAAACTAATAAAGGCACATGAAAAATGCCATTCAGAGTGATACTGGACTTTGCAAGAATAAAGACAACTACAGTAACTATATTAATTAACATTTAAAAATAAAATATTTATTAATAAGAAAGTTAACATATAAAATTAGGATTACCATGTTTTTTTGGGTCCAACCCAGGACATAGTTTTGAAATTACTTAAAAATCTCAACAGACTTCATATTTGTCTGCCGACAAGCCTACACACTGTCCAACCCTTCACCTGACAGCAGGTCTGCCTGATGATCCAGCGGTCTGGTCGAAGCATGTATAGGGTCCTTTATCCTATGTACAAGCTAAGATGTTAAACTTTTTAACTTAACAAAGTTGAAAAATATTGAATTTTGTTATAGTGGCTATATATCTACCATAAATAAATATACTTTTATAATGCGACACAAAGCACTTTGCAACTTAATAAATCTTAACGAGACATGATTTAATTTTTATAATGCAACATAATTTCTATATGCTGATTTTTATAAAATTGTCAATGATTCTTTTATTTTACTATCTTTAAGATTTCAAAGTTTTATGAACATTATTTAATTTTGAAATAATGCTTATAAAATTTTTTTATTCAGAGCAGTTCCTATATATTATCTCTCTTCAAATCATACTTGTGATCCTGTAGCCTAGCTTTTAAATTAATTTTAGTTATTCTAATATATTCTTCACATCAATTAAAGTCTATTAAATATAGATAGTCATACCTCAGTTTAAGTTGTTTCAGTTTGTCATTTTCAAGTTTACATTTATTTTTTTTTAATAATAATAATAATAATAATAATAATAATAATAATAATAGGAAAAAATAGAAATCTATTAAAGACTGGATCTTACAGGCATAAAACACAATGTAAGTATACCATGTATTGATATTGATGATGTCACTTCTGCTACATGGCTAAACACAGCATCTTTACATCAAAGTTGACTTTTGTTAACTTTTCTGTGCCATATGCAAGAATACATTGATCATTCATTCAACCAGGGTACAGCTAGTTGTTGAACTTTGTTGGTCTTTGAAATGCTATATATCACATATTCATGCAGTTCTTTTAGATTTTGAATTTTGTAATTACAAAACCATGATATTAAATAAATTTATGAATGAAGCCATCAATAAATAAACAATTCTTGAATTTTGTTATTCATAGCTACAGTATTGGCCAATTCAAATGACATTATAGAATTGGCCAATAGCTAAATGATAATGATTATTTATATTGCATCATGCATTGCAGTTTTTTTTATGTCCTTCAATATGCCTGATATTTTATGTGCAACACATTTATATCAGCATATTGATGCTGTATTTTATACCTGTGAGATCTAGCCTTAGCATCAGTTTATGCAACTTTGTTTTGTCAGTCAGTGAATGTATTAAAAACTCATAAAAATTTAAAAAGTCGCCTAAATATCAATAAAAACTGCAAAATTATATAAAAATGAATATTAAAGTATGCAAAATAAGATTCGATAATGTTCAAGCTTGTAATTCTCTGCTCTGAACAGTAATTTAAATAATTAGTAACTTAATTCTAGCACAAATGAGCAATCTAGGGATTAATTCTCAAAAAACTTTTTATAACAGAATAACTTTTGGCTTACTAGCCATCATCAGCTATTCCAAGTTGGTGACTTGGAACAGCTGATGATGGCTAGTAAGCGAAAGCCTATGGCTAGTAGCCCTTTGAAGTCTATATTATTCAATTTCTGCTTGCAGCTGCTGCCCTGATAGTTGCAATTAAGTCTAATTTATAGGCAAAATATTTAAATTTGATCTCATTTAATTTTCATCAAAAAAACTTTGAACTTTTAACACTATATTACAATTTTTGTTCTGATTCTAAAAGCGTGATCAATTTTTTCACAACTTTTCATTCTATACATGACATTGATGAAAGCACTATTTTTTTTTTTTTATGTCAAATCTTAGCCATCCAATGAAATTATTGACATATTTCATAATGTAAGATCACCAAATAAAACAAGCCACAAATGAAGAAAATTGATCAAACTTTTCAGAAAAATCATTAAAAATGAAATTATGCAAATTTATTAGTAAAAATTATGCAATTTATTATGCAAATTTTGATTAGTAAAAGTTAATGAAATTATGTTATATAACTTGTTCAAAAATAACATAAATTTATTAAATTATTGATATCTATAAATATAAATTATTTTTCTTTCATTTCAGTAACTTTTAATTTTTTATAAATTTTTGAATTTAGATTAAAAAACCCAACATATATGAAAATTGTCTCCTCTCGTACATACATAAACAGCTATAATATTCTTTATTTTACTCTAATTGGCCTCAAGTTGCTTTACTGCTGCACTGCACTCAATATTGCTTGTCATTATAATAAAGTATGAGGATTTTCCAGGACCTTGCTGCAATAAAACAATAAAAATATCATGCCCTCTAAATAGCCTCAGGGTATTTACATTTGCATTTTCTCATTTTTTGCATATAAATCATATTGTAGATTGTAAAAAATGGAGTCTTTAATCACAAAAGACTATCTTATTCAATGGGACTGAAAAAGATGATCTGGTGCAGGAAAATGCAATCCTACATGATTGTATCTTAGCTTTAAAAAGTCCACACATTTATACAAAATATGAAGAATTCCACCTCTTTTCTAACATCATCTATGATTGGTGCTATCAGCAGTCACAATTAAATGAAGATGCCTTCTAAGATGACAGTACCCTGTAACAATCCTAGATTGATTTTTATGCAATGCAAGCATCTCTTTAGTTCTCTATAATGAGAGACCTAAAATAGAAGACTTTACTTGTCTTAGTCCTGGAAATGGGAGAGGTGCTGAGTTGCCAACCAGTCCCTGACAATCTGCTCAAATGCATCATATTTGATGCCCAGGGCAGAGTCAGCAAATAAAGGACAAGAAGCCCTTTTTTGACCAACCCATCTAAACCTCATTGCCCTCAATCCACTTGTGCTCTGGCACACAAACAAGTTGAACTCTGTTCCTAGTAACCAGTTCCATAATGAGATGACAATTCCATACAAGTTTTGAAGTAACGTGGGAGCTACCAAGTGATTTTAAAGGAACTTGATTGTCTGACATAATATGTTTATTAACACATCTATCAAGATTGGTTTTAATACATACAGAAATAGAATAATTTTTGCATGAAAGATAGTGGTAAATTATCCAAGGAAATAAGACATTTTTCTTACAATAAACCCCCTACTCCTACACCAGTAGTGATTTTGGAACAATCTGTAAACCAATACCTTTTGATAGTGAGCCCAAATCCACTTCCCTAGTCCTCCAAGCTAGGAAAAAACATTAGCAAAGAGTTGAAAAACATTGAAGAAGCTAAATCTGGGCATATGTAATCCTTAACTATCTCAAGAATGTGACAATGTGACTTGTTTCATTCAAAAGATAAATGCTCCACTTTTTGGATCCAAGAAATCTTTCTCCCACAACAATGGAGCCTATAATAATCCACTTGGACATTAGTCTCAACATGCAAATGCAAGGAGGAATGCCCAAGAACATTTCAAGAGCAGTCCTCATTACTCCAGTGATGCTCAGATGGACCAATTTTGAATCTTTTTGAGTTCAGTCCTGCAAGGCCTTAACAAAATTCTTTGCCACCAAATAATGACAACATAAGTGATAATGAGTCTTGCAACCTTGGTATGTACCTAGTATAACAACTATGTATGGAATTCAGGAAGCTCCTTTCTTTCTTCTTCCTTTTTCATGTTTATGCCATATTTTTTTTAATATAATTTTTATAATATGTATGTTTTACTGTACTCTCTTTCACAAAAAAAAGTTTTTTTGTGTGTTTTATAGCCCCATAAATTATATGAATGTTAAAACATACCCATACTAAATGTTTTGTAAAAAGAAAATGGGACCATCAAATTCTTCCTGTCAGGAAGCTGTAATTGACAAAATCCTCACCTGAATCAACAAATTCATGCCTTACTTATGGAGAGAACTTCTTTTATCAATGTTCTAAGTTATTGCTTACTATAAAAAATAAAAATAAAAGAATGACCATCCCTGATCTGAGAACAGGTGGTGAATACTTGCAATCTTGCAAAAATTCCATAGTTGGATATAGATATGACAGGAGTGGGAAAGAATAAACAGAGAAGAGAGTAAATAGACACCGATTGAGAAAATGTGACCAAACACAGTAGGAATCCACTCAAGGAAAGAAACGGCTCTCAAATATGGTGAGAAAACAGCTACCATCAGGTACGGAGATTGACTTCAGTCAATTTGATGAAAGAAGTCTCTCCAAATAAGTCTTCCATAGGCTGCACCGCACCATGACATTTTGGCATTTGACCTCTCCTCCCTTTCATTTAATATATGTCTAAATTTCATGGTCTCATTTTCAGTCATTGTACTCTTTGGTAAAATGTTTTGTTCTTGAAATTGGCATTTATCGGGCCAAAATTTTATTTCTTGGATTCTTATTCTTTTTTTAAAAAAATATATGAGTAAAAATGCTATTTTCAGAGGAGGATCATATACAATTTCAATATCGAGCAGGCCATAGTTCATCAGGTGCAGTGCTTGATGTACCTTATAAAATAAATGACAATAATTGGCATTCAGTTTTATTTGAACGAAATCGAAAAGAAGCTAAATTAATTCTTGATGGAAATATTGTTGGTACAACTAAGGAATTAGTACATCCAGTTAGAGCTTTTCATCTTACAAGCAATTTGGTCATTGGTATGTTAATTAATTTTTTATATTAAATCATAGATAAATTTTAAAATGAATTTTTAATTAACTTTTTAAATATAAATATTAGGTGCTTCTGTTGATTATAGAGAAGGTTATGTTGGTTGTATTCGTGCATTTATGTTAAATGGTAAAATGGTAGATTTGCTAAGTATTTCTCAAAAAGGGCATTATGGAATATCTCCTGGATGTGTTGGTAAATGCATGAGCAATCCTTGTTTGAATAATGGTACATGTTTAGAAGGTTACTCTGGATATACTTGTGATTGTCAATGGACTGCATTTAAAGGACCAATATGTGCAGATGGTAAGTTTTTGTTCAAAATTATTACATTTTGCATTTCTCTATATTAATCTTTAAACCATTATATTAATTTCTGTACAATACATCTTTTATAATTTTTTTAACATCATTATTTTAGGGTTGAAAGTTTATCAGTTCTATTTTATCATATTTTATTTATAAATCAAAAGTAATAAATATTATTTTAAGCTATGACAGCAGTATTAACATAATTTTTAGATTAGACATTAATATCTTTATTTTTCACAAAATTATGACATAAATTAATAAAAATTGTTTTTTAATTTATAATTGATTAGTCTTCTTTTTATTGATGATTTGGATTAAAAAAATTCATAGTAGTCAGCAGCAAGTCACTACTGACTACTATCACAGTACTCAAGACAGATAATAAATAATGATATTGTATTGCATTAGTTATTATCTGCAAAGTAGGCTAGGTATAAAGCATATAATGTTTTTACAGTAATTTATAAATATATATATCTGATTTAAAATTGCATAGTGATTTACGAATGTAATCTGCAGAGTTATTTCAAAATATATTTAGATAATAAAAATAAATTTGCTTGTTATCAAACTTAATCCATTTAAATTTTAAATATACTCCTATATATTTTGCAGAAATTGGTGTAAATTTACATTCTGATCAGTATATCAGATATGATTTTGAAAATTCAATTTCAACATTGGAAGAATATATACGAGTTGGTTTTACTACTACTGAGAAAACTGGAATGATTCTTGGAATTTCTTCAGAAACTGGAGAATATTTGAATCTCATGATGTCAGCTAGTGGTAATTTTTTATATATTACATATGTATAGCTTATATATAATTAAAAAGATGATGCAATTTTATTTTATTAAATAATGTGAAGTTTTATTTATAAAGTTTGTTTATAAATAAAATAAACTATTGTTTTGTAGGTAATCTGAGATTAGTATTTGATTTTGGATTTGAACGTCATGAAATAATTATCAAAGATGAAAATTTTGCTTTGGGACAGATTCATGATATAGTCATTCAACGAAGTCAAAAAGGATCTGCAGTTATCATAAAAGTTAGTTTACTATTTAAAAAAAAATTGTTTTTTTTTTTTTTTTGATGTTTTAGTATTTTAAAGACAATAAAGTTTTTACTGAAGTGTCATTTCTATATCTAATTTGAAATTTTTCTTGACTAAATTCTACTTATAAATTTCATAAAAAAATAAATAATAAAATTTTCATGTTATATTTAATATCTTGTTTATGTTGCATAATTTTAAGTTGTCTTCATGTAATCCTGATGTAAAATGCCAATGAATTATCACAGGAGTTGGTAATTGGTATTTTATAAATGCCAGATTTTTCAAATAACAACTTAGATTTTTTATCATTGATTTTTCAAATAACAACGTATCATTGAAAAAAATAATAAATTAAATGTAAAGATTTCTATTCCTTATGGAAGAACTTAATGTTATTATACTTGGAGATGATGATTTTTTAAAATACTTTTGAGTTTGTTTCAATGTATCCCTGTTTAGTTATTGAGCCACACATTTTTAAATTAAGGAATATATTATGCCAAGATTAATAAGGATACATTATGTAATTTAATTATTATAATAAACAATCTTATTTGTAGAAATGCTTATTTCCAATTCCAAAATAAATATTATACATAACTTTATATGGAATTACTTATGTGCTCACCACTAGCATTTTATCTTATTGAAATACTAGGTAGGTATACAGAAGCTAAAGCCATTAATGAAATTAATCATTATATTAAATTCTATAGAAGCTAAATAGATTATAAAAATTATAATTAATACATCATCATAAAATAAAGCCTGATATTGGCGTATCTGAAATAAAGATGCCATCCACTTATTAGATATGTGGTTTACTAAAGAAGTAGATTATGACGACACAAGAATTTATGAAAAATCTTCTTATGCTCCTACTTCCATCTAGGCATTATCATTAGATTACAAATCTGTTAAAAATAACAATATTAGGGCTTTAGCAATGAGAACATACCATCTGTGCTGACATTATTCAGATTTAGAAGAACTGAAACATATTAAAAACATGTTCCAAGAAAACATGTTAAAGCATCAAAAGCATAATTAATATTTAATATTATCAATATGGTTAAAAAGAAATATTTTATTGATAGAGCATTTAATAGCAATACCAAAATTATTAAAATCCTCATATCATATATATAAATTTGTTGAAATATGACATGTTAACATCTACAAGAAAAATGCTGCAAAATACATATGCAGTGATTATCCGTAAATCTTGAAGTGCCACTGTTTTCAATATTATTCTCAATGATAAAGAATCTAGGCCATTATTTGAAAAATCTAGCATTTATCAAATAGCAGTTACCAACTCTTGTAATAATTCATTGACATTTTATATTAGGGTCAAAAGAAGACAAAGTGAGAATTATGCAAGATATTATAATCTTTTCAACTAAAGATGATCTGCCTTATATGGTAAAGAGCTTATGGATTGTAAAGATCAATCCATCCAATAGAATAGTGAGTTTCTGTTTCATTTATCCAATAGCAGTTTACTTTTTACTATTGCAAATAATTTAAAATGTTTGTTATTATTTAAAAATTGTCAAATTAATACTTTACATTTCATGGTTATGCTATTAAATATTATATTAAATCTCTAATTGCTTAAAATTAAATAAATACAATGAATGATGTGATCATCCTTTAGTATTTAGCAGTAATGGTAGATAGCACAGTTGTTTGTAAGCATGGAAATACATTGTGCAATCAAGCTAGAAATGTTATTTTAAACGTATTTAAATATTTTGGAAGGCAGAAATTTATGCGAAGTAGATCTTCAAAGAAACTTCACCCAATATTGGCATATCTGTATTGACAATTAAAAAAATTGTAATCAAAGAAAGCAAAACAGCAGACAATGACCTGGAAATGGAAAACATGACAGTTAAATTGTCAACCACCTGGAAAGAAATGGCATTTTAGTATTTATAAAGTAAAGATTAAAATGTTTTAATATGATTACTATGTTTTTAAATCAAACATCAAATTGAAAATGGTAATAAATTATCTGCTATCCATTTTACATCGTATTATTCATTAATTTTACTTTGTATCATTTAACCTACTTGTAAAGACTTGTTGAACATCAAATTTGGCCTTGAAGTTCTTCTTTAGTTGAAAGGACTATAAATATAACAGGCATATCACTACATTCTGCAATCAATCAATATAATTTTGCTGAAAATATATATATAATAAAAATTCATCATCTATATATATATATATTTATTTATTTATAGATCCCAATTGATTGGGATAACATTAAATTATAAATTCAGCATCTAATAAAGATTTCATCATTGAAAAGTGATACATCTGAGAGCATGTACATAATAATAACATCAATAAGCAAGACTGTTGTTCTCACAGTTCTGGCTATTGATACAGCTTGGAAACAATTAATCGAGGATGTGAAATAATTACAACACAGTTAATACATAGATAACCTAAGTTACAGAGGATATGAAAAGACTTTAACCCAGTGGTTCCCCACAAGGAGGCAATTTGATTTTTAAGGGGGGCAATTCAAGAATGAGTTATTAACAGTGAATTTTTTGCATTTCTTATGGTTCTAGGAGTCTCATATATAGTATATAAATATATATTGTGACATAAACATTTTTTAAATTTAAAATCAAAATATATATGGCAATCAGCTGGTGACGATGGAGAGGGGGAGAGCCCTCTAATAGAGAGAAGTGGTTAGAACCTTTACTATTTACCTCTCCATTGTCATCAGCTAACCGTCGTGTATATTCTGATTAAGATAAATCTGGCGATCTTAGAAGAAAATAAAAAAATTTTTTTTGCCAATAGATGTTGCCACTTTCCACTCTCCACTCAGTAAAAGTATCAAGTGGCAGGGCAAAACAAGCCCTTCCACAAACTACCCACCCTTGC
>WUQG02439410.1:0-13709 GCA_011317285.2 Androctonus mauritanicus
TTTGTACTACAAGCAGTAATTTAAAATATATAAAAATACTTTTGTCGCCCTAAAATCGCAAAATTGCCGTATGTGCGGCGCCTTTATTCTTTGGTTTCCAACACGGAAATATCTAGACTCGGCTATAATTTAATTAGTAATCAAAGTATTTACCAGATTGACCCAAAAACACCGTATTGTATTTTTTATATTACCCCGAGCCAAATCTTCCATTCGGTATAATCTCTAAGTAGAAGAGAATTAATGGAATCTATTAATTAATTTTTTTATTTGGTCCGCCTATGGACCACACGCACGTAATTTAAATTAAAAAATCATTTGGTTAAATTAAAAACAATTTAGAAAGGCAAGAAGTTAAACCTTATAAAGGCAAAAAAAAAAATAGGTAAATGGTGGATTAAAACGAATTTATGGCCTCCGGTGGTTAATCTCTACCGTTAATCTCTACGAGGAATCATGGAAATTATTATTTTTATTTAAATTAATTTATGGAAATTTTTAATGTCCACCGCTAAGACAATTCACTACCAGTAACCAACGGTTAAATCTTCGGCTAATACCGAGTGATCTGTCAGTCCACTTAGACTTTATTAGGCAGATATCAGCAAAAAAACAGTTGGGTCGGAATGGTCCGAACCACCTTTTCTTGTGCTTTTTCCCAGACGGGTGGTACAGGTTTCTTTTAATATCCGACTTTTTCTTTAATGTTGGAGGCGGTACCACACGTTTTAGGAAAAACGCGCCCGACTTTGTAATTAAAGACCACTTCCGGCCTTAACCGTTCGGCCGATAATCGGATAATAAGATCTTTCTAAAATTACGTCGGTCGGGCATTTTACGCTGACCTTTCGACCGTACAAGACGACCGTGGGGGTACCGTCGACCGACGAATCGGCCTAAATAATTAGACCACTAAATTTCTGGTGATTAGTTTCAGCTAATTCCTTTGGGTAGAATTTTTATCGGATGGATAAAAGTCGATAATAGAGAATTTCCACACAGCTACCACTCGGCTCCCATCGATAATTAAACGAGAAAATCCCATGGTTTCGGAAAGTTATCGGCAGTGATTTTAGCAACTCGAGATTAGTTCGAACCGCCGATACCAGAGGCAGTATTATCGTCAATTCTGTCTATTCCCATAAATTCTCACTATTCTCATCAATTATTTCTATTCTATTCTCTAATAAAGATCATCTGTCGTATTAAACCGCTGACGGCCAATTTTAATATTCTGGGTCGAAGCGGCTAGTCCCGAAAACACGATGTTAAAAAAGATTGTTTTTATCGGTCAACGGTACCACCGAAATAGATACGAAAAGTCACCATACCACTCACAGCGCTGGCGTGGGGCCAGATGGGATGGAGTTTTACAACCATCTTATATATTTCTTGGTGGCTGATACCGGGACCATAATGGCCATTCGAAAATAATATCGAAAATAAAGAAAATATATCTTATTACACATATAAGATTTAGATTGATCTACGCTATATACGCGTGTCTGTAAACAACGAGGAACGTAACTTTCGCCATTCGGAAATTAAAAGAAATCCCAGTCTTCCCACCCTCATCCACCAACGACTATAAAATTGGATTTACCCGATAAAACTAGTACTTTGAAAAGAAATAATCGTCTACCTTCCCAACGCGTCCTGTATCACCCAATTATTAAAATACGTAGAAGTAAAATATGTGGCTCGAATCACCTTCCATACATAATTTATATATGGTTGACCATAACCTAGATTATTACCAATGTCGGAGCAGTCTATTAAATAGTTTCTTAGTTATTGCGTCTTTAACGTACCGGTAGGAGTTAAACCGGGTAAACTCCCACCAATAGTTCGAATTTTACCGAGTGTGTCACTCGTTTTCCAACGGTTACGGCTAAGGGATTTTCAATCCAGCAGTTACTTTTAGATAGAGCGTTATTAGCCAGTCGGATGAAAATCCGCTCGTTACCGGAAGAGTTAATAAACGCGCAAACAGCACAATGATTATCAGCTTGGGGAAAGTCGGTAAAAACCAACTTCCATTCTAATTATCGGAGATATGTAAGCTTTAATCGATTTCTTCGAAACACTTTCTAGCCTATTCGAGTTTATAAAAATCGCTACAACCCATTCGGTCGGAAAAAACTCGATTATCTTTTAAATTTCCATTTTATTTTAATTAAAACTCGGTGGTGACGCTTAAAATTGGATAAGAATTATCGGCGCCGAAAATAAAACGGCTTGTAAAGGCCTTAAAAAGCGCTCCGTATCTCTAATATTAAAGGAATAAAATCCGTGTTAAAACATTCCACTTGTAATAAACAGAAAACCTCCAGCCGGGATTTACTACTGGGAAATCTGGTGGAGACCAGAGGAGAAAACTCCTTCTGGCGCCAACCAATCGGCTTGAACTTATATCCATTTTTTGTTTGATTTTGGTGATGTTCGGCCCGACGCTACCGTTAAGATAATAACGGTTTTAAATATTTTATGGCTACCTATACCCATCGGAAAGCCTAGAAACTCCGATTTCCACTAAATTCCCATCTACGCATAACCTATAAACGGGTTCTTCGGGATCAAATTCTACTTAAATCGTTATTATTAATAAACAGTCAAACCACAGGAGAGCCCCTTACCATTCAATAAGAATACCAAAGGACACCAGAAAGAACGAAACATTTCTTATCGATAAAATGACTAATATTTAAATGAGACCATTTTATCCGGTAAGACTTTTTAATTATGGTGACGGATGGAAGTACACAATAATGCTTTTAAAAATTCGGCAATTAAGTACATCCTGGTAATACGTATATAGTAATAAGAAAATTTGGCTAGCCTCGGCTCCTCTAATTCGCTTGTTTCTTTCTGCGCCATTTAAAGTAAAAACGAAATGAGAAAATAAATAAATTAATTAATTCACCAAATATGTAAGGAATTTTTTCCTTCCATGTAAGGAAGATGAAGTGTTTGCAAATAAATTGGGGAAATTCGTATGTCTATCACACCGATATACACGGTCTGCCGTAAGTAAAATTCCAGTCAACAATTTTCTATGCCGCCACCACAGAGCTCTGTAATCATAACACAACTTTTGTAATAATGTGGCCGGTAGATGGCGGTTTAGATTAGTAGGTCGTACCCTTATACGGTACAGTATTAGAATAAGGTATTTCATTTTTAAATTTAATATGACTCGATAAATAATATTATCTAGCCGATTTGTATTATTTATTAAACAGTATTTAAAAAATAATTTTTATTTTTAAAATTTAAAAATTTTATAGAGAAAATAAATGTTTATAAAAGTGATTACGGTAGGCCTACTACCATTCATCTGGGAGAAAATGCGCATATTCACCGGCCCGTCCTCCACCATCCGACTGAGGAGTGGGCGGCCGGTGGAAGCGCTTGTTTCCCTCCACCACTTACTGGTTAGCATTCTTCCAGAATGGAAAGTGGCGTCATCTGTTGACCAAAAAAAGTATGTGTCTCGCGCAATGGAAAGTGGCGTCATCTGTTGACCAAAAAAAGTATGTGTCTCGCGCTAAAGTTTAAAGTTTGGTTCAGGGACCTCCGAATCGATCTTGTCAATCCTACCTATACTGCTATTAATACCTAATACCATTAATGCCTTTTAATACTATATTCCCATTATTCAATCTATATCGAATTCCGTTCGACTATTAAGTCGCCGGTGAAATGGCCGTGTGACGTATTATGCTAATTATGTTTTCTGGCTGTTTACCGTCATATTTTTTGAAAATTACAGTATTTTAGTAAAAATACAAATAAAACTTTTTATTATTTATCGAAATAATAAAATATCAATATTTTTCCTGATTTTATAATTTTGTTTAATTTCTTTCCCTATCATTCCAGGTAGTTTTTTTTGTAAAAGGATGTCGCCATTTTCCCTTCGGGTAGATTACCGAGTGGCGGAATCAAAGAAGTCTTTCCACCGGCTGTCCACCCCAGCGGAAGGGTCGGACGGATGGTGGAAGACGAGGACGACCCATCAAAAGGATAAAATAAGGATTCCCCACAAGTAACTTTGGTAGACGTTTCAAAAATTTCGGTAGCCATGTTCAGTTATTAAAGATACTCTCAACGCCGCATCCTTTAATTCGTTTCTTAAATTTAAAAATGGTGGACTTTCAAATTTTTGATGCTTTCCCGCAATAACTACGAAACTATTTGATATTGATCTTATGATATTCGAGATGGAGGCTATATTATCGAAGACTGTACCGACCACGCGTATATTTTAATCGTATTTTGAATATGCCAAAATAGGGGACGGGTTAGGCCAGTAGGTCTACTAACCCGTCCCCTATTTTGGCAGTAATGCGTTCTTATGACGGTAAAGTATAATTAAAAGTATTAGTAACGCGTAATTTTCAATCGGGAAAAATCTTCGCGATATAAATACAAAAAATAATGTAACAGCGAAAAGATTAAAAGCGCTTTGACACGAAGAGAACGCGTAAATTTTAGAAAGATTTGCATTTTTTGTCAACTTGGTTATTTCAGAAATGGAAAACGAAATTCAATTAATTATTTTAAAAGGAAAGAAGCCATCCATTCGAAACAGAACGAACTTAAGCCATATACAGGGTGTATCTTAACCATCCGTACCATCCTTTTTTTCTCGGAAACGCGACGAGATAGGAAATGGAGAGAAAAAATTTGATGAGTAAAATATATCCAGAAAATCAAATGTCACGATAAAAATTTTGTGGTCCCACTAGAAGTAGAGGCGCAAAGCATCAACTTTGAAATCTCCAATGAAAACGTATGCAGATTTAGGCATAATTGGATAGAACTGTAACAATCAAACAACTTTTGTTCGGAAAGTTTTTTAATATCATCTACGAATTGTGAGATATTACAAAAAAAAAAAAAAAAAAAAAAAACAGATGCCGCCGATTGGGCTATTCGAGTAATAAGAAGACGAATCTGATAAAGGGCAGACGCCGTCTGTTAGATTCGTTGTCTTCTTATCGCTTGTTATTCGACACGACACTCATAAAGAGCTGAAACAAATCGGGAAACCCTGGTTCTCGAGTATGGCTCCGTGCCGAAGTATAATGGCAAAAGATCCATCGCACTTGCGGTTCGAGTACTACCCCCGAATATCCGAATCGACCTTAAATTTACATTATACCGCTCTTCGCCGCGATGTACTATAGCATTCCTCAGTGTACACAGACGTCCTCTGTCAGATTGTTCATATTATTTCTCGAATAGCCCAATCGGTAGTACATGTGACGGCATCTCTTTTTAGTGATATTTCACCATCCGTAGGTGATATTAAAAAAATCTTTCAAAACAAAAGTTGTTTGTTTTTCACGGGTCTATCCAATTATGCCCAAATCCACATATTTTTTCATCGGAGATTTCAAAATTGACCCCTCGCGCCCCTACTTCCAATGGGCCCACTAAATTTTTATCATCACCATTCGATTCTCCCGATATATTTTGGTCATCAAAATTCTTCTCCCTACTTCCTATCTTATCCGAGAAAAAAGGATAGTACGGTAGGTAAGATACACGCTGTAAACAGTACTGTACCGTATTTAGATATGTTTCTCCATCTATCGGTAAAAATAAAAGTTAGTTTCAGCCAGAAAATTAAATTTAAAATTTCACTTTAAATATCTAGCGAAACACCGTAACATACGCTAATATTTAATTGAACGCAATTTTCGTTAAATCCTGGTATTAGTTTCAAATATGCTAAACAATTTTATCGCCGCTAACAGGTGGCGCTAGCGTGGACATTTTAAACAAATCGCCAAAAGAAGCCAAAAGTCGGTTTCTTTTGTTACGAGATAATGGAAAATTTAGATGTGGTGGTCAATAAGTTACGGCGGGGTGAAGAGTAAATTAATTTCTGCAATTAATTACTGATAGCTAGCTACATGGGATGAATGGATAATTAAAAGCAGATCTTTAAGGAAAGAATGATTAAGCGATGAATTATTTATTTCCCGACGAGTGAATCGCGTTGGCGTGATTATACGGATTAATATGATAAAATTTTCTGACAATCGGTCCGTAATTTATTCCGAAAAATCGGGATAATGAGAAGAAATGCTGAATGATGAATAACAATCAGATTTTGTTCTGGACATTTCTTAATTATAAGAGTGAAATTTTATTCGATATGAAATTTTAAGTATTAGACGATAGTCGAAACATCCCATTCACCCAAATTATGTTTTATCTTTTTCTTCCAAATATTAAATTAAACGCCATCAAAATCTTTTCCTAATCCATACAAACGGCTATGTCGATACCGAAGAAACAAATTAATAATAAGTTAATTGTAATTAGTAGTAATTAATAGTAAAAATTTAATGCCTATCGATACTATTAGCATTAATAAATCATTTAAAAGTTTCAGCCACGAAAATTTTAATATAAAAGAAATTTATGTATATTGTAAATAATTTTTTTTTATTAAATGTCCGGCCACTGACACTTCGGCCAAATTTTCACAGGTAAAAGTAATGAACGAGTTGGTTGGTGGTACGGATCGAAATAAACTTTTCCACAAATGATTAACTTCTATATAGTCGATGATGGTGGCTCCATCGATCAAAATATACATATATCATATTGGAGGATATCGGTACAACCATCGACTCCGAAGCGCAGAAATAATTATCTGGCTTCAGACAGGAAGTTACTGGCCCTCCTTCCGTTAAAGGAATACCTGGATGCCAATATTTTGTTTAGGTTTGGCTCCTGATCGACCTAACCAGCCACATATTTATAAATAATGTATTATCAACATATGTATCTGAATGTAATGTGGATACGAAAATTCTTTCAAATGTAAAGTTTGTTTTAACAGTTTTTAAATTAAATTATTTTTTATCACTTTCTTTATCGGGCAATTTATGTACTGTATTAAAGAATTATCCACAGCGGTGTTACTAGATTCGTAACAGAAAGATTTGCCTCATTATATTGGGTACGAAACAGCTTACTTGTTAGATAAGCGATCATTATCTTTATTTGAATAAACGATATTTGCTAATAAAATCATCATACGCATTTTCATCTAATTTAGTTGGAGTAAATTTGTAGAGATTATCATAATTTATGGTTCTCGAGCTCAATTCGTTTAAAATCGTATAAGTAATAATCTCGAGTCTAGAAATTCTACCGGAAAATCCGTAACAACTCGTTAAAATATATTTATATATGACACGAAGAGCACCACTCCGGTACCAGCCAAGTATTGGGGAAAATTTGTTCAGCGTTTTTCAGTGGAATTGTTTATATCGACACCAAGTTCGTTCGTTCCATCCGCCAGTTTCGTGCGGTTTAACGTTTCTAGAGACGCAACCATGATGACTAGAAATTATTTATTTTCACCTAAAAAATCAAATTGCTAAATTCAACAGAAACAAAAAATTTCTATTGAAGTGATAGTTATTTCAAAATTAAAAGTTCATGTTTTTTGTCAACAGATAACGCCACTTTCCATTCTGGAAGAATACTAACCAGGTAAGTGGCCGGGCCAAACACAAGACTACCCACTCCGACGGAAGGGTCATCCCGATGGTGGGGATTGGGATCTATAAATCGGGTCCGAATCTCGTGATAAACTTTTTCGAGAGGTGGGACCCGAAACTCAAACTCGGGCCCTCCAAAGTGGAAAATCGAAGTTTTTACACGCGATCAATCCGGCTCTTTTAAAAATTCAAGTTTCACTTACGTAAAGCAGTATTTTTTTACTAAATATAATACAGTATACTAGACATTTTTTAAAATTTTTACAAGCTGTTACAATAGTGACGTCTTGGTAAACTCTTAGTAGTTTATTATTCGATACGCCACGAACAACGAAGACGATTGAATGTCATCAGTAAAAGTACTGCGGAGGAAAAAAAAGAAAGACGATACCCTTTGTTATTTTCAAACGCCCGTAGTTCCTTCGTTAATTAAATTTGATGGTTGAAGTTTTGAATTCTACATCCGATCGAATAATTTTCTAGAAATAATATTTTTTCTAGTATTTTGCTGATTTCACCAGCTTCTATAAAATTGCGAAATCGGCGATATTTAATATGGATCTAAAGTTACATTTATATTTATTCTGACAAGTGAGTTAGAAGCCATACGTGGCATTTTCTTGGAAGATTGAAGGACTAAATAAAATATAGGAAAGAGGGGAAAGATTCTTCCAAATGTAAGGCACATCTTTCCATAAGGCGCTAGAGGAAAAAGAAATTACTTTTTTTCTTTAGTGGCCTTCAAAACTTCTTTCTAAAGCGAGGATGCACAGATCGCAGCCCTCTGTTGATTTGATAGCAGTCCTCACCATATATCCTTTTAATAAGTGGCTCCATCAAGGAAATATTTGTAGTTTTGAACAATGCATTATCAAATAATATTTTTCTGATAGGAATTTATTTTTACTGTGGTTCGATAATAATGTTTTTTTAAACAATAAGAAAATAATAATTATCATATTTATAACAATAAATAATTTTTTTTAATTTTTATTATATTTATGTGTATGAAATAGCTAATTTAAGAAACATTGTACACGCGCACCAGGTAGCGCTGCCGTTTAAATTATGAAAATTTAGAATCAATTTTGCCTTTGGCTACTACAAATGCGGAATCTAACATAAAAAAAAAATTGTTAATTTAATGCCATACCACGCATCCAATTAAAAATTCTTTTTTTAGTTTTGATTGCATTTCTTTGTAGCATGTAATTAATAAACATGATACCATATATAACTTTCGTAGTTTGTATTGGTGGCACTCCTATAAATCGCGGTGAATCTACGCGGCCTTGGTCTTAACGAGTCTATGCATCCCTGTTCTAAAGAAACAGATAGAAATCCGCGTGTTACTAGTAACTACTTCTTACCATATGACTATGGGATGATGGATGAATTCTGCCTCAGCCACAGGGGATGAACTAAAGTTATGGAAAGTTGAATTTGAACCACCGTGGACTACGTGTCTACGATCATAGCTAGACAATAATTGTAATAGTTCTTCTTGGGTTAGATTCACTGTCATTATCTCTATTAAAATTTAATTCTTTCAAAACGATTTCAGTTTAGCCAATGCAAAGAATAAGCTCGATTAAACAATATTTTCCACCGCATTCAGCGTAAATGCAGTGGAAAATAATATTTTTTAAATATGCATTATGGTATTAAAATAATACTATATTTACCGCTGAAATTAAAAATTTTTCTGAGGAAAGGATTTGAATATCAAACAAAATAATTTTCAAACTCTTCTATAAATAATTATATAGCAAAATAGAAAACTGAACAACAGTAACATTCGAATAAACTGATTCACTATAAATTTGAATATTGGCGTAGCATCGATCAGTATTCGCCTATTAATACACTACAGATATTAACCAGACGGAGGAAAATTTTTGTGAGTTAATAGAACGGCATTACGGAATAGAATTTTTGTTAGAATCCAAACTATTGATGAAACAATTATAGCGCCGATAGAACGATGACCATAAACTAGATAAACTTTCCAAAAGAACCATATCTCTATCTAGTACAGGAGACGAAAAAAATGACCATGAAATTTGATATAAAAAATAATTACCACACGCCATTTTGAAAAGTTATCCTGAAGACCGAAACAGTTTTTGGAATGAATCTTTAACACAATCGAAATTACCGATTCGTATTTTTAATCATCAGTGGGTGGGGGCGAATCTTTTATACTCTAATGTATATCAGGAAACTGCAGTAGCTACGAATATAGTTTAACAACTTTCGTGATGTATTAAAAAATAAAAGATACTTATTTACATTTTTCCTTTGGCCAGCGGCCATGGACGTTTGTCTCTCGTGGTGAGATGCATTCATCTATGGCGCCACTAGACAATTTTCAATATGGCGGTACGCATCGTTCAGGCATTACTCGCTAAGTACTTTCATTTCATCCTCCATATTTTCGTCATTTATACCCGACCTTGCACCCGACAGATCAGCCAAGGGCAAACTTTTAGGGGGAATGGGAAAGGGGCCATATTGTATCAATGAAATATTGTCCGGGACCATCCTTAAAAATTCTGCAACATATTTTTTATTCCTTTTAAAATTACGAAGAAAATACAACACGTAAACATATTATTTAAGAAGATTTTTAGACGTCTGTGTGATTTGATTCGTGTTTATTTCCTATTCTTTAGTAGTTCTATTTAATACTTTTTATTTCTTAAATTGTTATTAACAGATAATCAAAAAAAATTATATTTTAAATTTCCTTTAATATACACATCATATAACGTTCTATTTTCATTTCTATTATGATATTTCGTACCAAATACAATAAAAGTTGAATATTATCTGACGTGTTCCAGGAAATTTCGTCACAAATAAGCTATTGTATTTGGGAGACAGAGTGAGTAACTGGGAAAAGCATCGATAATAGTGTAGTCAATTATACTTTACGTAACAAATTGCCTATTAAGAAACCTTTCTTCTGTCGATCGAAAGAATGAATGGGAGACAGGCTAATGCCCTTTAGGCTAAACTCTCAGTTAATATCTAAGAAACGAAAAAAAAATAGATAGTGGTGGAGGACGTTAGCTTTATCCTAGCTAAAAGATTATAGAGGATTTTAAAAGACCAAATGCAGAGAGAAATTATCTAGTCGGATAAACAATATCTAAAAGATAAAACTTTCTTTAAGGAAGAGGAATAGGGGTTCTTTTTAAGAGACGAAGTTCTCCTTAAGTTTTTTTTAAGTTCTTTTTAAGAGAGTTCGAGACAGAAATCAAGCGAAGTCAATCAATACATCCTTAACAGTTTTCGGGTTTTTGGAGAGCGAGAGACGTTAGCTTTAGCCAACCAACTAACTACATTTGATTAAACTACATTTAATTACATTTGATTTAAAAATTCGCTTCGGCCCATCTCGATGGAGGTGGCGGGATGGGCCGAAGTGGAATTTTTAAATCTGCAATACGCAGCAGTAACCGATAAATAGAGACTAGTCCCATATCGACACCTATAGTATTTCTAAACAATTTTCATTTCCAAGCTTTTAACTTCTGTTTAGCTGATCAATACTATCTAATTTTGTTGAAATTCGAATCGATGTTCTTCCGCCTGGAATATAACAATCATTGGTATGGTCAATTAGGTTCAATTCTGGCTTCCAAACCTCAAGATTCTTTCGAGAGGAACCCGAATTCCTGTCCACTGAACTTCATCTTTCAACCAATGGCTGGTCGAACCAGTCAATTGGTTAACATTTTATTTTACAGATTATATTCAAATACAATAGCGAGTATTTAAAGAATACTAAATATTTTGAAGCAATAATTTCTAAAATTTCACAATCAATTTCCTCTGATGAGCCGTTTCATCTTCGGGCGCTCTATAAATATTCATTGATTAAATTTTCTTTAAAACATCATTTAGTAACAGCATTTGTCCATCGTTTGTCCATATTTGGCCGCTAAAATTTTTCTTAAGGTTTTTATGCTTAAGAGGTTACGCAGTTTTGATTTTAGATATTCATGTAGCTGAAAACTTTTCCACATCAGCGTTTGAATATGAATAATGTTAGCGTTATTAATGCTAGTTAAGGTAACTCAAATGGATTTTCTCTGGTAGAATCTCTATATAACGTGACTTCAGTCAAAAGGAAACTGTACTCGAAATCTGAGTCCATTTTATATTTTTTAAATTCTTCTGTTAGATATCAATACGAGTCAAGATCCTATGTGGAAGAGTGTTAAAGAGTGTGGGATCGAGTGTTAAAGAGAATTAGTGACATTAGAGAAGATAAACTATTGCAAACTTTTATTATTAACGCAGTTAGAAAGACTAATCACGTAATTCACTACAATGACTCACTTAAATTACCACCGGCTTGAGCCGACTAATTACCAGTTTTAATGAATTTTGATCCTAGTGATAAGAAGAAAATCTCCTTAATAATAATAATACCATTTTATTTTAATGGTTTTAATATTAGTTGGTTTTTTGAAAATATTTGTCTGGCAAAAAAGTGTCGATTGGTGAATGGAAGTTTAAACCCTTTATTAATACCATTATATTTATTTTTAATTGATTACTAAGTTAGATTTTGATCATTATTATTTATTCTGCGCTGTATTACACCGCTTCCCACTATGTAGGCACTAAGAGGGGATCATTACAGATTTTATACAAAAGTAGTAAAATATTTATAAAAAACGACTCACACATAATTACAATAGAAAAGAACTAAACTCAGCACTAATATAAATATAATTCACTAAAATAACGCGATTGTGTAGTATTCAGAATTTTTGCAGTAATAATAAATAGGCATCAGATTTAGTGCGAAAAGCGTTAAGCTGCTAACTCTAATCTAACCATATGGAGGATCCTGAAGAGTGCCCCTCCAAAGAATTTTTGAGAAAGACTGGTTGAATCTCATCCTTCACTCGATAGTTGACTTACCAGGGTATAGGAGGGACACTTCAGCTCCATGGTGAGATAATACTCAATAGGATGGAAAGAGGAGTAAACCTGGAAAGAAGGCAAAGAGGTGAAGATAGAAGTTGAATGGCTCAAAATCTGAAGGTAGGCCATTTTTTGAATGCCAGTCTACGATTAACTACGCGGATTTTCGCTACACTAAACTTTATTAATATTAAAATGCTGGAGAGTGTGGACTTCAAAAAATTATTTAAAGTGTATCATATATTTGATAGCGCCGATGGTGTATCGAGGCGATAATGCGGAGAACTGGAGGAAGATAGAAATTTTTGTTCAGTTCTACGTCTGAAGGCTGTGCCCTGGTTACTGCGTTAATCAGTATAGAAAAATTTTAAATTCAGTTTTCGTAACTATGTAATTAAAAATTATACTCATATACAAGTAGAAGAAAAATAACTCATCCAGAAATCACATATTAAATATTAAATATGAAAACAATTAACGGAGAAGCTAAATAAAAAATATTTTTAAATGGTTATTAAATTTTTAAGAAATTTAAGAAAAATATCAGTTCCGCGTCATTCAGATCAGCTGGCTCTAAGACAATGTCTTCTTTCTAAAAAAAGATACAGTTTTTATCGAATCAAACCGAGCGTTGCAGTTTCAGTTATAGAATGATGACCTTCATTCGGACCTACGTTACGCCTTTATCCGATACGGTAATTTTTTAATAATATTGTTTATTAAATGCCCATCATCTCACTCGATACTGGCAGATTTCATCTCAAATTAAACATTACTTTGTTATTGTTTCTTATATATTTTCCTTCTTTTATTAAAATAACTATTATAAAATGAAAATTTCTGAGGCGTAATTTTATATAATTGCATCATCTAGCAAAATTAACTATACGCGGATCAGACGTTACGTGTAGTATGAATCAGCCTGTCGTCTTTCCTCGGGCTCTTCTCCAGGGAAAAATCAATAAAAATCGTCTAGATCGGAATGATAGGAGGTGAAGGAGAAGCCTACACTCGGCTGACTAATTACTAGGAAAACGCTCTTCCGATAAATTAGGCCTGTTCTAGCTCCTTTTCGGCCACTCTAGAAAGAGGAAATAGAGATGGTCCTTAAGCGTTAATCTGCTAATGAATTCTAGGCCAAAACCATAAATAGGTTAAAGCGTAATGAATAGAAGAGGCTGGCTAATGAGTCGATTCAAGAGGAAAAAGGTGGAAGTTTCTCCTTTCTACCTGGCA
>WUQG02439421.1:0-13708 GCA_011317285.2 Androctonus mauritanicus
TAAAAATTGTTTGTTTGGGTGTGTACTATCACCTCTTAAAATTTTGCCCATCTTTTATGAATCACCCTGTATATATTCACTGAATTTATCAAGGTATTTACAATGTGTATGCATATTTCAAAAATTGCAGCACTCCTATGATTTCAAATCACAAGGCATTTAATTTTAATTTTGATTTAAAATTATTATCAATATAATTAAATGCAGAGAAACATTTAATTATAATAATTTTAAATCAAAATTTAATGTGAATAATTTTCTATAATTATTGGTAGAATATCATTTAAAGTTATGAGATTTTTTTAAAATTAAAATTATTATATTTGATTCAAAAGAGTTTTGAAAAAATGAATAATCCAAAATATCACAAAACAAACTCAATATAAATGATGATATTTTTTTCAATAATAATTTATATTTCAACTTTTAGCTTTAGAATATTTTCTTCTGAAAAATTCCTTTTCATTGTCACAACATAAATATTTAGTGATGATAAAATTTCAGTTTTTAATAATAATTAGATATTAACATATTTGAATTGAAAATAAAATTTCTAAATTTTTTTGATTTAATCTTTTATTGGAACGATTTATTAAAATAGAAGAAAATGCAGAGAATTTGTAAGCATTTAACAATTTATTTGTTAAATGCTTACAAATTCTCTTAATTTTTTAGTATTTTTGCATAAATTTGAATTTTAATTAAATGTATTATAATAACTTGATTGATGATGTATTTTCTGTTTATTATTGAGCAAAATATATAATAATCAGATTTATAATAAAAATTAAAAATTCATATTAAACTTTTATCTTTGGTAAATATATAATCATATTTTACAAAAAACTTTTTAAATGATTATATTTCTCATGTAAAGCAAATCCCTAAAGATACAGCAAAGAGGTCAATGCCTTTGTTGTAAAAACATTAGCAAAATACTTTCTGGCCCAGTAAATTTGAAGAGCTTAAAGTTACTCAGAACCCATTTGATATTTAAAAATATTAGATGGGCTCTGATATTATATTTAATAAATATTTAATATTTTTTGGGATTCTGAGTAACTTTATGCTCTGACATTGTTCTAGTCTTCTCTCTGACATGGTTTTAATCTTCCCTCAGGATTTGATAAATGTGCCCATTAAGATCTGATTGTCTCAATAAAAAAATACTCTTCATTCAAAATATGTAGACCCAGAAATGTGTACTTAAAAGAATTCCTTTAATGAGTCCTTGTAAGTTCTAGTCATTTTGCCATCTGGCAGCCTGATAGTACTAATATTTTAATAATTTCCTTCAGATATTATCTTCATTTGTCTTGATATGTCAAGTATTTATTCAATTCTCTAACAATATTATTTTCAGTAAGACATTTGCCATCCTAATGTCTTTATTGTAACTATTGAGATCATTCCTATAATTTTCCATTCATCTACCCCTTTTAGCTTTATTAAAAAGCTTCCCAAAATTTTAAATCTAAGATTGCTAAGCTGTTTATTCCACAAAGAAACCTATCTTGATGAGCTAACATCTTAATAGGATAAGACAATTGACTATTGAATCTGATCAACAATCATCTCTAAATCCACTTCTGAGCAAAACCTATTCTGAATACTACTAAGATTAAAGTTCTCTTTATAAGAAACCTAATTAGTTTATCTTGGATCTCTGTATGTTACCTGAATAAGTTAATTTGAAATAAATGTTAAATGCGGAAAGCTCATTAGATATATGTCAATCTTCAATTAAATCAAAAATATTTTGAGTCACTGATGTTAGATCAATGACAGCTCTTCTATTTTTAATAACAAAAGTAGATGCATTACTCTTGTTTAAAACAAAAAGATTAATACTTACAAAAACTCCATAACACTCACTTCTTCAATTGATGTCCTGCTTCCCCAAACTATATGATAAGAATTTGCATCAATACCCAATAAATCAAATTGATTCTTTTAACAGAATTTAACCAGATGCATAAAATCAGCTGTCAGTGATAATTCATCTTTATCATAAGGAAAGCATGCAGAGATAGTATTTTTACTGCTCCATCCAACTTGTAAAATCTCTAGAACAGAAATCCTTCATTAGTATTTGTTATTTTCAATAAAAACACAAGTTTGAGGACAATTTTCAGAATTAAATGTAAATGACATTTATACAGTTAATTATTTTCTGTCAAATAAACAATTTAATAAAAATATATTATAGAAAAATGTGACTGTGCTGTGATATGATATGATCATGACCTACTCTCCATTCAGCTTTATTTTGCTTTGCAAAGTGACATTTCATTGCCATAAATCTAGCATTTTGTCAAGGTTTTATCTTATTTATTTCAATAGTAAACTGCATGTGAAAAAAATTTTTTAAATTATAAAAGAAATTATAGACTTATTTCAATGAATGTCATATTGCTCTAACACTTGAAAGTTTGGGAATAGACTTATGCATAGATTTTATATTTTTATTGATTTTCAAACTTGAAGTAGAGTTGGCTTATACATGGATCAACTTATACATGAGTATACATGTAAGACAAGAGTTCTTAATCCATGAAACAAACTCCTTAATGTAAGAAGTTTGTTTCATAGATCCTTTTTGATTATTAAATGAAGACTACAGACTCCTTCTCAGAATAATATTTTTAAATCCACAAAATAAAATTACAAAGGAAATCGATTACTTTAAAATACAGTTAACAAAATAAAAAACATGATATAGTAATATATTTCTTCTTTCTTAGCACATTGAATAATGATAAATACATCTAATATATATATGAAACTTCAAATTACATTTTATTTATTAAAGATATGTCAGTGTGAAGACTGTTGTTGATCACAGATATAACTAATACTATTGTAATTTATTGCATAAATTTATAAGAGAATAAATTTATAAGAGATTTATATTTATATTAGATTTTAATTAGTGGTCAGTGAAAATAAAAATAGACTTGAATTTTTTCTCATTCAAGCTCAAGGACCCCTGAAATCTTTCTGTGAAAGATCTATAAAAGATTTCAGGGGTTCATGGATCCCTGGTTAAGAATCCCTGATGTAAAGATATATATGGAATATTTATGATGAAAAATTAATTTATTTATCTAAAGAAATGAAAAAATGGCCTTTAAAATTAAATAAATTATTATAAGAAATAAATTATTTATATCATAAAAATCATAAATATATAAGTAGATGAGTTTTAATACAGATGAACTATTGCTTTAAGCACAATTCAATAACAATATATTCAAGAATGAAAGTTAACACAATATGCCACTAAAACTATAGCAACCAGTGTTATGCTATTTTCACTTTTTAGTCTGCCATTTGATTTTTCTGATTTCAAAGCAGAATCTCTGCTATAAATTCACTTGTACTGTATTGTATAGCTATGTACGTAGTTTGAAATACTTATTTATGAATGTTTAGCATCTTTTGCAATTAATGTTCATAATTTGGATATTTTTGATATTTCATATTTGAAAAAAATTTGGAAATTGGAATTCTTGTTTACAAGTTTCACAAATCCAAATTTGAATTTGAGAAACTTGTAAACTGAAAACTATCTCTATATAATTGATTTTTATAAAATTTAGTAGGATAATTAGATTATTAAAGTTGATTAACTCTGTAGATTTATCCATTTAAAAAATGACAAACATTCAATCCTCCATGATTAAAATAAGGGAGTGATGAATGATAAGTTACTTCTATAGATTTATTAAAATTTTTATCTTTTATTATTAATAGGAGATGGTGTTAAAGGAATAACATATGATTTACTTACAATTGTTCTACAATTTTTAGAATAGATTATACTTAAGTTATTATTTATATAATTTAATGTATAAATTAATTATATCAAAGATGATTTTGATGATATATAATTTTAATCCTTAATTTTAATTATTCAAAACTAAATGACATATTTGGAAAGTAGGCAATTAATTCTTTCTAGAACTGCATGTATTTATTTTTACTACACAGGATGAAATTTATATAGATACATTTTATTAACTATTCACTTGTCAGTTAATTTCTATGTATACTCCATAGAAATTATAGGTAATAGAGCTTTCATTTTTTCAAAACTAAGAAATTAGATAAAATATTTTTATTCTGCATTCTTGTTTTATTATTATTTTCTTAAAAAATTTTCTCTTCTCCTTATATTGTATTTAAAAAAATTATCATTAAACTGTGCCAATTATAAAAGTGCATGAAATGACAATAAAATAATGAATGATAAGAAAGTTAAAAGTGATATACTATAGCAATAGATTTTTAATTATTATATATAAATAAATAAGAAAATGATAATGCAAATAAAATAAACAGTAACAAGTTAAAGTGCTGTAATTTTATTTACAAATAAAAGAAAAGATATGGTGATATATTAAAATCTGATTGATATTATTCAGGATCTTCTGTGCATAAACAATATCTTTACCAAAAAAAAATTTCTATTATTTTTGATATACAGCAGACTCCTATACAATGTAAAAGATATGTTCTGCATTATAAGAAATTGCATTATATGAGACATGTATTATCAGATGCTTTTATGCAAATTTAAACTTGTCTGGGAGTTCTTTTATAAACCTTTACATCTTATATAACTATTAGCTTCACTGTATATATATAAACAATAGCTAAGTGTATGCATTCTGTGTTTCTAAACAAAAAGTTAAAAAGTATATCAAATATTAAATTTAACCTGTGCATAATATGGGACTGTTTATAGCATTGTAAGAGTATTAGTCACAATCTTTTCATCATGTTATACGAATTTGTGTTATAGGGAGCACATTATATGGTAGTTTACTATATACAATTTTGTAATATGCTAAAAGAAAGATTTGCTTATTGAAGAATTAAATTCATTCTCTTGACACATGATTAAAGTACAAATTGGTAGTTCCTTTATATTAGAAAAGATTTATGAACAATGTGTATTTTGGAAACAATATGGATTGATTCATAGTTCTTTAGGAAAGTTATTGCATCCATAAATATCTCTGAAAATGTCATTTTTGTTATATTTTACTGAATTTAAACATTTATTATTACCAGTAATTTGTTTTTTGGAAAACCTATGTCTGACAAATTATATGTTATCTCATAAGGCCTATATCTCAATGCTATGGATTAGTGATGTTCCATCTATAATATTCTCAATAGAATAAATTATTTATTACTTGATGGATAAATAAAGTATCTTTGATTATATTTATATTTTTTTTAGGTAAAAGAAAATATTAAATCCCCTACTGAATTTGAATGGCTAAAACAAAGCAGATTTTATTATGATTTGGATAAGTTAATATGCATTATCCGAATTACTGATGTTAGTTTTGTTTATCAGAATGAATTTTTAGGTTGTACAGAAAGACTTGTAATTACTCCTTTAACTGATAGGTAAGTCTAGAGCATAATAATTTTATTTTAATGTAAATCTTTTCAGAATAAATAGATTCATTAGTCAATTTATCAAATTAAAGAGGCAAAATAAATCAGTACTTTGAATAGAAACTAAATAGAAACAGTAACATTTTTGATTGCAATCCAATCAGTTATTCAGAACTAGCAACCCAAATGCATATCCAAAAGTGAAAAAAACTCAAATACATATTTAAGAATTATATTTGAATAATAACAATTTTTAAATTTGCATTATAAAATTTTGCCATAATAACTTAATATATTGAAATAAATAAATAACAAAATATATATTAAATAATTATAATTAAATATAGTAAGAAAAAATAAATAAGCATCCAAATTATTCTTTTAAGATGGTGAAGAAAAGATTTATAAAAGATGTGAAATTTTATTTTGAGAAACAATATTAATAATGCACTTGGTATAATCTTCTTATGTTAGAGTATTTTTGTATCTGAATAGTGTTATTACCTGATTGCTTATATTTAAAAAGTATAGGAAATGCCTATTATTATTCACAAAATTTACTTTTATGATTAAGACAATGATATTTTGAAATTTACTTATTTCTAATGAGAAACTAAGCAGATTTGTGTCTTTTTCTTCACATAATGTCAGAAAGAAAATAACATATGAATCAAAATTAACATATATTTACACTATAGTTATACAAAAGTGACCACAAACCCTTATGCTTTACTTTACTACAAGCAAACCACAAGGATACTCATTAATGAGCTCAAGGCAGGAATTATTGCTGATCTTGTCATTAGGCACAAAGAATCAATAGCAATGCTGGTATTTTTAGCTTCTATAAAGTTTTCACAAGATATGTAGATGATTTGTTTATTCTATGGAATAATCAATATCACAATGTTGCCCTCCTTTTGTCAATATTCTAATAGATACTGGGACTAACCCTAATTTTAGATCAGAAATCCCATATACAGATACACTTAGATGTATTAATAATTATTAAAGTTAGCCTACAATTTACATGTTTTCAGAAAAAAAGAATTTTTTTATCTGTATTCATTCCAAAAGATAGCAATTAAAGCTCTATTGAAGAGAAATTCCTTCCACTGTACTATTTTTAATCAAGAGTACATCATCATCCTTAACAATGTTTGGGTCCATATTTATACCATCCAATTTATTAAGAAAATTTGTAATGACCTTAAATGGAGACAGTATCCATATCCTGATGTCCAAAATAATTCCTGCAGAACTAACAGAGAACAGACCCTCATAGCAATAAGACCAATGACATATGAGCTCTCACTTAATTTTATAAAAAAGAAGTTAAAGAGAAAACACAGGTAGACCTTCCTTTTAGAAGACAAAAAACAATGTATGATATAATTAGGAATGACAAAGACAAGCTGTTGCCCTACATGATTCAGATGTATATTTCATTTCAGCATATAACACAACCAAACACCAAGCTTGACAGAAAAGACATCTTCATTGGTAGTATTCTGAGAAGCCTCAACCAATGAATAACTGTACATAAAAGAGATACACAGAACAGAAACTTGGCTACTACCCTAGTTAAAAGGTTTTATGAAACATCTGTAGACATTCAATGGGACCAAGTGTAAGTCATTGCTAATATCAAGTGTAAGTCATTGCTAATATCCATCTTCCAGAGAAATTCAAATTGGCTGAAGCTCTTCAAATAACAAAATAGGCTAATATTGACTTCATGGTCAACAAGAACAATCCTTGAACTTATTTCCAAACCATGGTGATGAATGCAGAATATCTATTGATTTCCTGCATGCTATTGGATCTATTCATATGAACTTCTAATTTTAACAATTTCAGTAATTTAATAATTTTAATAAGATTTGTTTCAATATTATTTATTATAATAATTGTTGTTTACTTTTATCAATTTTATTACTTTTATTTTAAATAACTGTGTTATATATTATATAATTCTGTCATAAGAAAAATTAATCTTATTATGATTTATATCAAATTATTGTTGTCTTGGTAACATCACTCTAATGTTAGAGATTTACATATTTTCAAAGTTTGATTGCCATTCTATTCTTTTCTGTTCTATATTTTATATCCACTGATATTGACTTTTTTAAGTCAAAAGTGCTCTAGTTATGTGTTTTGCAATTAAACAATCATCCTATACCTATTTTGAGATAGTCTATGTCTTTTACATTGTATTTTAAAGAAAGATTATACCCAAGTTATTTGACCACAAAAAATTTAGAAATGAGTAATTTTTCAAAATTTTCTTACTATAAACTAACTGGAAATAAGTTTCACAAATTAGCTCCCAAATCTGATCTCCCATCATGTTCTCATTATAATATCCTTGGTAACAATGTTCAAAGTCAAGTATATTTTGTTAGAAGCACTTGCTTTGTACTTCCAAGCACATTTACAACTTTTTGAATTCATCAAGATGAGCAGTCCATATCTTGAATTCATCAAGATATGGACTTTGAGAGACATTTTGCAGCTCATTATGATGTAGTTATTCATCAGAGTTTCACCCAGCTCCATATAATTTTTGGCCTAGTGATTGCTCAGTAAATCTCTAACTACTGTGACAAAGTTGTTAAGCCACTTTATCCTTTATAGTGAGCATATTGGAATTCTTTGCATCCCAGAATTTTTTTTATCAATAGTTATTGCAGATATTAGTTTTTGACCTTTGCTTCAGATAACTTAGGGAAGAAGTTTCATAAGTATTGAAGGTTGGTAACGCCTTATTTAAAGTTTTGACAAATTGCTTCATAGGATCTAATTTGATTGCAATGGTAGCATCAGCACCTTCTGGAAGTCTACCAATAGCTCCATTTTACATTGCTCTTCTCCATAGAGAACTTGATCACTATGGCTAGTCCCATTTGTGGTAGTGCATGTTAGTATTCCTGCTGTCCAAAGGCAAAGATAGCAGGGAAATTTGGTAAAACTTCCTTGGAAACCTATTTGGAATGGTATTATTTTGAATGACTTCAAAATAATATCATTCCTTCTTTGATGACTTCTTAGCTTTACTTATCATACTTTAAGCCATTTAGCAAGCTCACTGTCTTAGTCACAAAAGCAAATTTTGTGGGAAATAATAGACATTTTCTATACTTTTGAGTCATTTGCAATTAGGAAATAACAGTTACTATTCAGGAACAAAAACTTAATAAAAATTTGTTATGCAGTGTTATTAATGCTTTTACAAAATTTCTTTTACCTCTTTAACAAACATTTTAAATTTGATTATTTGATAATTTAGATATTTATTAATATGAATAATTGGAATCTATTTAATTATATCTTAAAAATAATTAAAATTTTTATTAGAAGCTTTTGAAAAATTCAAAATACTTTATTAATAAATGAAAAATAATAAAATATAGTATAATGAAACTTTGATTATATGAATCTCTATTATATGCCTCACTTTAATTAACTATTGGAAATTTAATTGGATTATTCATTTAAGTGTTGAGTAAGAAGAGAATATAGCCATTGTCATGCTGATTGAATTCAAATAGTGCTTGGGTTTTGATGGTTTTTAATTAAAAAAATGAATAGAAAGTTTTGTGACTATGCAAACTTAATGTTTTGCTTACTATTTTATGAGAAATTCCATAGTCAAAAAGTAAGGACTTGCAATAGCATAGAATGATAAACATAATTGTGAAAGATGATGTCACCAATGTTTACATAATGACAAGACAAATTATATTGTGACTAATTAAGCATATCATTTTTATAGTAATTTCTAATTTGCATAGAAGGATATGCCAGATATATTTATTTTCCTACTGTTATGCCACAAGTTTAATGTAATGAAGGCTATAAAAGATAATCACTACCATCATCAATAAAAAAATAAGAAAAATAAAGCATATATACAGATGAAATTATAAAATTTTTTGTGTTTAAATGTCTTGGTTTTCTTTTTTTTTAAGGAGAACATGAGAACTTAAATCATCATTGATATTCAGATAACTATTAGGCAAAATGATGTGATGTTTGATTATGATATAATAATTCAAAATTAATCTGAATAGATTAATTATAAAAAATAAAGAAAATACAATTCTTTCATGAAGCAATTAGAAAAAAATTCAACTTTTATATACAGAGATACCTTATTTTAAAGTGCATCATTAATATAGCAGTTGTATAGTATTTGACAAAAATATAGCAGTTTTCAGTAATATTTATATTTATTAATTTTAATGCTTGTTTTGCTCTTAAGGCAGTTTTTTACAGTGACATGCACATCCAAGTGAATCCTAGCTGAATTGAGCAAGTTGACCAGTGCCATTTTGTTATTCATCTGTTCTCAGTCTGTTTTTAGATCTAGTGCTATTATGCACTTAGTAAATGATAGTGTTAATATGTTTTTAAACTTTTGTATGCACTGGCCTGCAAAAAACAGTTGTGATTTGATTTATGATTATGATCTAAAACATAACTCATTGTAATAGTGAGATATGTCTGCATATAAGAAAGGCTGGTGTTTTGGCTGATCTCTCCAGATCTATTGTTCGAAAATATTATTAAATAACATTGGTTAGTCTAGATATTGTTTTTCTTTTTAAATTATCACAGTTTATTTTCCATCAAAAGTCTTATGCCAACATACACTGTAGAGAGATAATCACTGAAAAATGGTATAATATTAAGTTATCATTGCTGAAGATGATGACCCTATTAACATTAGGACATAGATATACTCCAACCTGCATGTAAATGGCTTATGAAATAATGCAGAATATAAATAATTCAATTGTAAACACAATTTCCTGGATATTGACAGATTATTTTTGTTATAATTCATAAAATATGATATTTTATCTATATTATTATCATTATTACTGTTTTATTGCCAAATTCCATAATTCTCAGAATGATTTTGATTCAGGATATTCTACAATACTCATAGTAATAGGAAATCACATAAAATATATATAAACTTGTAATCTTCTTGTAATAGAAATAAATAATCAACTTAAAATGATAGTAATATACAGAATTTAAAAAAGAATTTTTGGGATACTAATGCATCTTCAGTTTCTTTGTACAATAAAAAAATTCTAATTAAATACAACTTATATTAAACTAAAACTAAAATAATAAATATATACAATGGAAGATTAGGAAGTATGTACACAGAAACATGGCATCAATGTCTATTGATTCAGTTTTTCTGTTCCTGCTGGACTCACAGATATATCATCTAAATTCAAGTTATTTATTTGCCTGCAAAATCTACTTTGATGCCATACATATTTCTATATACATACCTCCTAATTTTTTCTATAGCATATATTTTAATTCATTTCTAGTTCAATGCAATTCTATTTAATTATAGTCTTCATATTGTGCAAGGAATCTGAAGATGGATTGATATTCCAAAAACACTTTTTTAAATTCTGTATTTATTTCTATAGAAAATAATTTTGCAAAGTTTGGTTCTGATAAATAAAACAGTATGGGAATACATAGAGAACAAACAAACATTCTGCAGAAGTTCATCTATCTGAAGTGCTTTAGAGAGGTCTAAGATATGTCTTAGATTGGTGATTATCTTGAAGATGGTTGAAAATGTTAGAAAATAATTTAACTTCTGCAATCTTGAGCTATTTTTTGAGTTGCCTGCTTTACATTTGGGCAGAAGCAGAAAGATGCAAAGAAATGTCAAACATTCACATTTAATAATATTCACAATGAACCTCTTTTTGATTGAAATGAATTTTTAAATTATTAAAAATACAGTTTGTTGCAATTGTTAAAGATAAACATTGTGAATGAGTTACTTTCTGGCTATCTTATATATAATGGAGTCTGGAGTATGATATCATATGCATGTACAGAAAGTCTTTAGATAATTATAGGGAATTCAAAAGTCAAATAAAAACTATTTTGCATATCTGCATAAAATTCTGTATTGATTGACAAATCAAGCAATTTCCTAGGCTAATTAATAAAACTGCTAGATGGATTATAAAACTCAAATGAATTCTTATTAGTATATTGCAGCAGTTCCCAAATTGTGTCCTGACCAAACCAGTCAGGAGTGCCATGGAATCCTCTTATCCTTCATAGGCTTTCTTTAAACAAACATAAATCCATTTTTTATTTTGTTGCATCCTATAATTATAATACCTTCATCCAAATTATTTTCAGGGAAAAAAATGGAAGTACTACCAAGGCTGGGCTCATCTTCCGAAAATATATCATAAAGAGGAACCATGGCCAATAGTCAATAGGTCAACAGTTTGGGAGCCATTGTTATAAAGATTGTAGATTAAGTTTTTATATATAGTTTAAATAAAAGGAAATGAAAAGTCAGTTCAGTAAGATAAGATATCCATGTAGTCTGTCTCAGTTATAGTATAGTCCAAAAACCAGTTTATCTGATTGAATTGACTTTTCATTTTCTTTTATTCAAATTTTATAATAAGAAGTATTTTTTATTATATACAATCTTTTGATAATCTTATATATTAATCATATTGAAAATATGAATATTTTATTTGTAATTTGCAATAAAATATGTTTTAAAATAAATTATAAAATATAGAATTGGTTTATGACATAACAATTAGCTTATATTTATGATCTGAATAAAAACATATGCACCAAAAGTATTTTGAAGAATGACTATCATCAATTGATTACAAAAATCAAAAGATCCTAAGTAAATTGATAGCTGTGTTATGAATTTTAATAATAATAAAACTTAAAAATGTTATTAATTTTCCAATATATATGAATTAAAATTTTAATATTTAGATGTTATATAACATTGGCTCAAGCAATAGGCATGAATTTAGGTGGTGCACCTGCAGGCCCTGCAGGAACAGGAAAAACTGAAACAACTAAAGATATGGGAAAAGCTTTAGGAAAATATGTTGTAGTTTTTAATTGTTCTGATCAAATGGATTTTCGTGGTCTAGGAAGAATTTTCAAAGGTTTAATTTTTTTTATTTCTCTTTAAAATTTACCATAAATACTAGTGTTTAAGCTGTGTATAAATTGACAGAACCTCAGCATTTAGAAATCTGTAAAAATTTGAAATATATAAACTGATCCTAAATTTTCAATTATTAGAATAATATGACATTTATTGAAATAAATAGATGTTTCTTTTATAATTTAAAAAATTTTTCAGATCCATTTAACTATTGCAATAAATAAAGTCACTTAATGAAATTCCAGATTTATTAAAATATTATGGCATAATGCTAAAAGAAAGTTAGATAAAGAGCAGGACGTGATTATATTCTGTCATATCCAGTTACATTTCTTAGCAATATGACTTTATTTGTGTTTGTTTGGCAGAAAATATCAAAGAAATATAAAAAGTGTGTGTCATTTCTAAATCTTAACAAAATTATTTAACAAGGTTTAAAAATATCAGAATCAAACTACATTATGGAAATTTCATTTCAACTGACAAAAGTGGGAAGCTGACCAGTCTGCATAATCATCAGGAAAAATCAGTTGTAAAATAATCATTCCATATTTTTTAAATGATAAAAAGTATTAGAAAATGCACAATTTGATGATCAGAAAAATCAGTATATAAATCACTAAATTTCCATTTTAATATTAACTGATTAAACACACAGTAGTGGCCAACATGTTTATTTGCTAAAAAACTTGAGCTACACATTTCTGATCTTATATGTGAAGCATCCAGTAAATTAATATTTTTGAATGCCTTTAAATATGAACAATTATCTGCATATTTTTATTAACAAAATTGAAAAGAAATAGGTATTTTTAAAATAACAATGACAGATTACACTGCTACCATAGAACATGCTAATAGTATAGTGCAGATAATTTATATATTTTCAATTATATTTAATTAATATCCGTTATTTAAATATATAAAAATATTAAATAATATACAGTCATACATATTGATATATTTTTAATAAAAAAATCAAAAAATTAGTAAGATAATGATTTTTATTAGAAACAAATATAGAGGATCATGCAGCTGGTGTGATGGCACCACTAAAATATATTATGACTGAGGCTGTGAATTTTACAATCTTTGAAAAACTTTCCAATTTTTTTTGTTCCATGTATAAGCTGACCTCCTTATTCAAATTTTTTTTTAGAAAAAATTCCATGGCTTATTTACAAGTATATATGGTAATTAGATTTTATATAATTTATTGAAATATTGTATTACTTTTCTCTTTTTGCACTGCTCTGATAGGTATCTACAATTGCAGATTCTACTCTTCTAGCACCCTTGAGC
>WUQG02439432.1:0-13707 GCA_011317285.2 Androctonus mauritanicus
CGCATTAACCAATAGAATCGCTCTATTGTCGGCAAGTGTTGGGGAAAAGAATTGCGCTACTCTCCTTATCTAGTGACTCTATCTCAGACGGACTCATCGCGCCATCTATCGAATAAGTTATAAAATTATGCAATATTTGAATTTTTTTAATATTTTTTAGAATGGGTATTTTAAAAATATATTTAATAGTCACAAACTTTAAGTTCAACTCATAAAAACACAAATCAAAAGGATTTATAAAGTTTCACAGCATATCTAAAGTTGTACGTGACACTAATGAGAATAAATAAATCATATACATAATATAGATCCCTTTTGTGGCTTTCACACCCAACCGATCTTAACAAATGAGGTGTGAAAAGAAAGAGAATTTCCCGAAACAATGAAGAATTGCAATTATATTGTATTCACTCCGTTTGTCTTTACTATATTTAATTTTTTTATATTAAAAATGTTTCCGATTGCCGGAAGATGGCGCTGTGTTCTCGCTTATGGCCGGCGTCGGCCTAGGTACGTTCGTTACGTATGGCATCCGGGTCTTTTCTTTCGCCGACATGAAAGTAATTGGACGGGTACATTCATCACATCATCTCACCTGCAACATGGTCTAAAGTCTAGACCTAACGAAGCATGGACATCGCTACCTATTAGAAGACCCATGGCAACAAGTTTCACCGTGGACCTTACTTAAATAAGAATATATGTATTCTCAGTAATTAAATGCGTTGTTCTTGGCGATGTTACGTTTATTGGGTCCTTTTTTAACGCATTTTTAACTTTCAAATACGTCAAATTTCTATTATTTTGCCGATTTTGTATCGATTAGCGTGAGGATTATTAAGTTTACACCTATTTCGATGTATTTATTATCTATTTTAGATCGGCACTGTTTCGCTAAGTAGAAGAATGCAATGAATCTAGATGGATTACGTCACGTGACATTTGGCCGACGTCTTAGATAATCACGTGATCTTCAACAACCCATGTGATTCGAAAATGAAATACCGCAATATAATTCTAAATGCAATTGCAATACAAATTATATTAAAAAAGAAATAAATTTTTTCATTTATTAAAAAGTATAAGAATGCATTTATTAAATTTGCGTTTTTTAAATCGAAAACCAATTTCGTGAAGTTGTTTTCTTATAAAGTCCCTTTAAGGTAAAATATCTTGCAGTTATTTACATTTCACCAACCAACTTGGTCACATTTGGAATTTTTTTTCTTTTTCAGTATAATAGTTATGCACAATCCTTCAAATCAGTACTATGTCGAAGTCATCAAATACAATTTTTAGATTTAAAACTTGCTTTGTTTTTATAGGCGAGACAAAAGTTTTCTTTGTCGATATTCTTTTTCAGTTCTTATTCATTTGACAGCTGATAAAGATATTTCAGCTGCTGCTGATTCTGACGTTCGCTTTATTAGTTTATCAACTTTTTTTTTTTTTTACTTTTTTCCTGATCGAAATAATCCGAAACATTACTTACTGTATGTGCGGATGATATGAAACAGACTTGAGGCCTAAACGCGGTATGTGGAGCGAGCAAGGACGGTTAATGAGACAGCAACTAAGTGACATAGAGACTACGTTTGGTAACAAACAACTTCCTTTATTTTAAAGAGAGAATTTAGATTACAATTCCGACAATGTCGGTCGGGAGGATAAATATATGGGTTAAAAAAAATTCTCTCCTCTGGTTTTCCTTCTGTGGAGATTCGAATTCTTCTCCTGTTCGTTCCCAGGAGAAGAATTCGAATCTCCAGGAAGATTGAATCTTCTGTGGAGATTCGAATTCTTCTCCTGTTCGTTCTTCTCTTGGATTTGCAGAGTCCTTACGGTCTTATATTTCTCCTGGCTTAGATTAAATTGGGTTTTCCTTTTCTTATGATAAATTTCGGCATAACTCAGTCCTTCGTTTATGCTACAGTTCGGAGATTAATAGATATTCTTTGGCGAATTAGAGATGATTCCCAATGAGCATGATAAATAGAGATTGTTCTTATCGAACTGGAATACTTCTACAGACGCACAAGACGAATTCACGACTCTCTCTCCTTCGGGTTCTCTAAGCCGACTGCTTTCTTTCTCTCTCTCTCTGAGTTTAGGGCCTGACTGCGTTTCTTCTTCAGAGTTTCTGACCCGACTCCGTAGGATATATTTTACCCGATCATATATATATAAATTCTTTTTTTAGAAAAAGAAAATCTTTTGTTTTTATGGTTTAACAAAAGTGATCCCATAATCTTATTGTTTTGTAGAGGGTGATCTCATTTCATCATTGTTTGATAAAATCAAACCCTCTACTTTTACAAACATCTCCAATTTTCTTATCTTAATAATAATAATAATAAAATTAAATTGAATTATTTTTTTTTTTTAAATTCTAAAATTTTAATAATTAAAATAACTTAAATAATTCGCTGGTCTCCACACTTATTATATTTCTCTTCGAAACGGATAACAATTTTCTGCATTTCATGTTTGATCTGCACAAGTGCGATCGCTTCTAAAATATGAAAAAAAATGTTCACTACAAATAACCCTATAAAGCAAAACATCTCTCCTAAACCAATATTTCCAGTAATATTTATTATGTAATGTATAAGTGATAAAACTTTTAAGAGGCCTGTGTTAAAATTTAAAGTTTAGCGATAACCGCATCCTTTTTCTGTTTTTGATAATAGGCATTCCCACTCAGGGTTTTACATCTTACAGCTTGACTATACTTCCACAGACCCATCATGGATCTAGTTGAAGGCGGATCCTACAAGAGGTATAGGCGGCCCGTGGTGGACATTTTCATGTCCCTCACCAACTGAAGCCTGCAGTGAACATTTATATATCAGCTGATTTTTTCTGAAGCTGAAAATTCAAATTGTTTAAATGAAATGTTAAATCCATAGGGATATCAGATTTGAAATCATGAAATTCTTAAAATTCATGTTTTCATTCTGAAGAAATGTAGCTATTTCTTCTCACACTGCATATACTCTTTCTATATAAAAAGCATAGCATCAGCGAATGTCGCAGAAACAAAGATTGTCTCCGTATTATTCTCTGATTCCGACAAAACTTGCTAAAACTGGCGGTGGTTTATTCCCCAATATCACGTTTACAGCTTTTGTCTCTACGTCCATCATGTCCTTCAAATTTGATATCCTTAGCACACAATGAAACATTGGGTGTATTATGAAGTGCACTTTTCTGACGTTATAGTGAATTCAGAGTGCTTTCACATGTCGTTGAAGTCAAGTCATGATATCTTTATTTTTCTCCATTATTGCCAGCTCTCCATCGGTTGTTAAGGATCCTAGCTTTGATAGGTCAAGATTCATATCTATAGTACACTGGAGCAATGCTTTAAGAATGTCTGCTCCTTTGTATTCTTGACAGATACCAGTTGAACAATGCCAAAAGTTCCGTTTACTCCATGTACAAACACTGCAAAGTTGAACTTCATCTGTGGTATTTGTATTCAAATGCTACTGAAAACTAGAAATTTTTGCAGTAGTGTTTTAAGCAAATTTTCATATCTGCTGACATTTCTTATACTTGTATAACTTCTTGTAGAGAGACTGAAATTTGAAAATAAAGTTTTATTCTCACGAAATCCCCGTCAGTAGCCCTTCTGCTTTCAACATCAACACCGCATAGCTAGAAAATTATTATTTTTTCTATGTTTTGTTTTTGGAATATCCTATTGAATAAACTAGCTTCTACAAGCGATCATATCATGACCATAAAAGGTTATTCTTTAGTTGAATAAACTATTAGCACTTGGCTAAGTTCTGTTTTGTTGTGATTTTTTCCTTTTCCTCATTTGCAAATCAAATACTACAAATTCTCAATAAGATTAAGATCTGGTGATTGTGAGGGAATTTTTAGCTGCCTTCTCACACTGTAAAGCAACCATAACTTTGTTACGTTTGATGAATGTTTAGGATCATTATCCTGCCGAAAATAGAATCTTCGATTCCTAACTTTGAGGCGCTAGCCAATAATTTATCTCGCAATATGTTAATATCACCTTCACTAAAAGCCATATTGCCAACTCCATTAATAGCCCCACATTCCCAAATTATTACATGCTCATCACCATACTTTATAGTTGGTCATAAACTTTTTGTTTCAAGAGAAGTGTCTAGAGACAAACACTTCCCTTGAGACAAAATGTTTCTTTCCATCAGAACCAAAAATATTGAACTCACTTTTATTGGAAAATGTGACGTTTTGCCAAAACTCGAGTGGTTTGTTGACATAAGTTTTGTAAACTCAAGTCTCTTCTGCCTATTTGTTTCATTGATATAAAGTTTCTTCCCGGCTGTCTGCTTTGAATATTGCTTCGTAAAGAACATTACAAATAGTTTGAGGACTTACTTTGATCCCTGATGTTAAAGCAATATCAGTAGTTAATTCTCTGAAACTTACAAAGGGGTTTTTCGATATTTGCTTAGTGATGTGCCTCCTCTGGCTTGCATTTAGTTTTTTTTTGAACGCCCAGATCGTGATTTATTCTTTGTACTACTACTACTACTTTTTCTTCATTATTACATACCGAATACTAGAAAAGTTCAAACTTAGCTTCTTTCCAATTTCAAGATAACTAAAGCCACAGTTATGGAGAGCTAATTCTTTCCGGCTTTGCAGTAGAAAACTCAGATTGTTTTTGGAGCCATAGTATCTGAAGCAAATTAAAATGCTATTCCAGATCTTAATGCACTTTTTAAAATATGTTATAAGGCAAGTTGTTGAAAATCTATATAATACAATGTTCTGATACTTTAAAACGGAGTTGTAATGTATGAAAAATAAAGTTTAATTTTTTATATATATTTCTCCTGATCAGTATAAAAAGATACTGTATAAGTGAATGCTTATTATAAAAACCATCCAACATTTTGAAATAATTCCTCATACTAGCTTATCACGTTTATTTATGTGCGGCAGTGAACGTGTCCAAATATATTTTTTGACCTCCGTTACAGTAAAAGTGATTAATCCTGTGATTATGCATAATCGTAGGTTATTAGGTATAATCACCAACAATTTCGGTAAAAGTGATAAATTTCTTTATATATTGCGAAATTTATCACATTTACCGTTGATTATGCATAATCGCCGGTTCGTTGTGGTAAATATGATAAACCATACAGTTAATCAACTTTACCACAGATTGGCGATTATTTATGCATAATCACCAATCTAGGATGGTCAATTTGATTAATAATGCATTCTCGTCGAGTAATGAAGTAGTTGGCTGCATTCATCTTCATTTATGTTATTACACAAATGAAGATGAATGCAGCCAACTATAAGTTCGGCTTTAAGCGGTCAAAGAAAAGATCTAACTCGGTTCAAGAAATAATCACAAATGAAGATGCGGAAATTAGAGTTGATATTCGGATAAACACGTCTATAAACCTTGAACATGATAGACCGGTTAGTTTTGTATATGATTAAAAAAAAAAAGATTATACGTCTTATTGAGATCGAAATCACAGACCAAGATTTGTTAACAACAGCTGAAAATAAAAAATGAGGAAATAATTCATTTTTTCATTCATCATGCTCAGTTCATTAGCAGCAAATGAATTGAGCTTGATGTATAAGTGTCAAGTAAAGATAATTTCCTATGTGATCACTTGGGATGGTATTGTAATAACTTATCACAAAAATCATATCAGAGCTATCAATTTGCTCCTAAACGTAGAACCGTATATCTAGACTCGTATTCTCAGTAAGACTGGAAACCATCTTTGAATCGCGGATTTGCCGAGGAAGGTGTGGAAGACAACGTTGACAACGTATTGAAATGATTATAAGATAATTGAAGTTAAAAATGAATGAGTGCTAAGAGACTGTTATAAAAGTGAAATAATAGTAATCCTATAATTAAATTATTGATTAAACAACAAAAAAATGGAAATTTTCATATCAAATTTGAATTATATTTTGGAAATTAAGAAAAATCGCTTTAAAAATAACATATTCAGTGATATTTATCAAACTTAACAAATTCATTTGGAAATTATACAAGCTTGGAATTTAATAGTGATCACAATGGTACAAATTAAAACAGGAAAGGCATACCACAGATTCACTTTTACAGTCTTTCAATATAGTCTCTAGCATTGTCCATCATTGTGGGAGCTTCATAATGCTGTCAGCAGCCCCAAATGTGTTGATATCACAGATGGAGTGCTAGACTGAACGTATAATGTCCGGAACTATGTAAAAACCAATGCCTCATAGAGTTTCCCTAAGTTCAAGATATAAAATCACAAAGGATTAAGATCTGGAGAGTATGGTAAATGGTACAGCTTACACCCATCTTGTGAGCAGATCCAGACATCAGCCATAAGACAATGGGTGTTATCATGGATGATGATGGCTGGAGTGATCAGAAAATGACACCGTTTCCTCCGTAGGATTTCACGCAAGTTATGTTACAAGAAATATGCGTAGTATGCAGCCTTTAGTTTATCCGTCGCGTACCTATCATCCGAAACGGCGGGTCGCCCAGGCCTAGGCTTGTCGCTCACGTTCTCATCGAATGCATTCACTCACTTCCTTACCATATTATGCGATAATGAATCAGCATCATAGCTTTCTAAAAGTCCCTGATAACACTCCTTTGTGGCACGATCCCTTGCAGTTTCAATTTTAAGCCAAAACGCTTCTCCGATTTGGAAAACATTATTCCACCGACTTTCTGCTATGCACAGGCTGCGTGATGTTATAATGCAAGCGTGTAGCACATGGAAAAGCAACACATTTTACAGTGATGGGAGGGGAAGCTTCAACCTTGTGTCAATACAATCAGAATTACACGTCACCATTCCCCTCTAGCACTGCTATGATCACTGTTAAATTTCCAATCCATGTACGTAATTGCAAGTAAGTGAAAAATTCTAGCATATTTATCAACTTCATTTGGGAATTATGTAAAATCGCCAGCAAAAGTGAAAAATTTATTAAACTTACCAAGATGATTATGCATAATTAGCAATTAATCACTTTTATCATATTATATATATATATATATATATATATATATACATACATTACACTGTATACGTATACCTGTATGTATATATTTAGAATTATTTGATACATTTGCATTACGCAGTTTTCAGTGACTGACTCTTAAGGTTCCTAGTGGTTTTCATTAATGAATTAATGATCTGATTTTGTATAGAATGGAAAATTAAAATATTAGTTAACGGAAAATTACAAAAATATTACATTATAAGAATAGTATACTGAAAACAGTCATAGCAAATGTATTTAGATTTTAGTGTTACGTTTTAACTATTGCAATTATCAAAATATCGCATTCGAAATCAGCGTTTTTTTTCAAACGTCATGGGTCAGCTAGATATATTTCATTTGGGATTGCAGGCCGAATAATTTTGGCTGATGGGCTAAGGTTGCCAATCCCTTGCTATAGAGCAAGCGGTCTTACTTGTTAAACTCATTTCCTTCAAAGATCCACTTTAGACATCTTTGGAGGGTGCATTTAAAAATAATGCCTTACCAAAAATATTTCTTTTACACGAAGAGATTGTTAAGAAATTTTAATTTCTTGAAATGATATGCCTCATATTCAAGATTAGAAAATTATTTCAGACAGTATTTTTTAGTTTGAAGCGGAAGTTTCGTATTAAAAAAAAAATTCATTTTACTGAATTTCAATTTATAAAAACATTCAAGTTATTTTCAAATATTTCGCAAAAAATGATTATAACTTTTTTTTTTATATAATCTTGTGATTAATATAAATGCAGGGCAAGCCGAAAGTTTGAAACCACTGCTCTAGAAGATTATTTTTTCATCATCAGAATCACTTCCTATCCTAATACAATATTTATACATTTCCCTGTTTAATGCTTACTTTTTATATAATAAAAGTTTAAAAATTATTCTGTTTAATGGATTTAATAATACATAAACTAAAAACATTTAAGATCAACATATTTAATTTTATATTATTTACAGTTCTATGAGAGACAAAGTGAACTAAACAGTCCTTGATTGCCCATATATCCCAGAAAAATAGACCAAGAATAATAGAATATTTTATATTTCAGAAAAATTATAACATTTGAAGTAAAACTATCACTTTTTTCCACTAATAAAGGGTTATGTAATAATTTAAAAATTAATAGGTCTAAATATTTCAAAACTAATTCTTTGGTTTATTTGTACTTTTCATATCTTTCTAAAATTAACTTTTAATTGTAAAAACTCTCTTATTTTAATTAATTTTATTTTAATTGCAAAATGATAGTTTTACATCAATGTAGAAGAATTATTACCCTTCACTTAACGGAATCACCAAGTTTTTAATGCAACCATTTTTCTAGTTGATTGCATGCTACCTAATAAATGATTTAAAAAAATTTACATTTGACATAAGCACAGAGATACTGCCAAAGGTAATGAATTTTTTGGTGATAAACACAATTTGATAATACAATGATACTAAACAAAAAACAGTATGTTCTTAATGTCCAACATATACATATACTCTCCTCTGATAATGGAGTGCTGATTTCTTTTTCCATCAAATAGATTTTGTTTCAATTTCTCTATAAAACTAATAAAACTTATTTGTACACACAAATATATATATTTTTAATCAAAAGTTTCTCGTCGGAAGAATGTCTTCGGTAATACACATTGGCTTAAAGCTTCCCGGTTATGGCGACAGTAAAAGATTTGGTGTCCCCTTTGTGATTCCCATCAGACATTCTAATTGCACCTATTTCCAAATAATTTTGGCTTAAATGATTTGTCATTTTAGGCTGTTCTATCATCATTCCTATGAACTGCCTTCCTCCGTGATATGTTATTTTGGTCCTTTCTTTATATGGTGGCTGAACAGTCACTAAGTGCAATATTAAAAATAAAGATTAATTAGGCAGTCATATCTATTATTTCTAAACACAATCTTTTCTCATTATCCTGGATAAAAGCACATTTCTTGTTTTAACTTGTATGAAACTTTACATAATCTCTAGAAGTACAATACAATTACTGTATTTGGAATGCAATGAAATAATAATTGGTTTATGAATTAAACAAATGGAACAATGGAAATAGAATTACAGAGAAACATTGTAACCACATGCATAATTTCATCCACAGAAACTGCAATCTATTGCAATCTACACTAGAAATTTAACATAAATATACTGTTTAGGCCACAACCTTTTGCTGAAGTTTCTTTAATAATGTATTTGGGTTACACAATTGTCAATGAGACTGACAGCCTGTGTATGTTCCTGCTAATGACAACACCTCTAAGATGTTGACGACGGAATGTGAGGTATGTAAAGGAGGGGATGTATGCCATAGCTTCAGGCATTTATTTATAATTTCTTTCAACTGCCTAGTTTTCATATTTTCATTTCTATGATCCATCCCTGAAAATTTATATATAAAAATTATAATTAAAAATAATCAACAAAAAGATAATTCAAAAATAAAACATTAAACTTGCCTAGTAAGTCTATCAACAGCATCTTGTAATCGATGAGTACTCAATCCAGGTAGTAAACGATGTAAAATTTCTTTTACAAAGATATCACTGATGCCAGGACATGACCTTTCTGCGAGATCAAATGCACTATGAAGTTCTTCAATGGCATCTAATCTTGAACCAATATCTTGTTTTAAATTATTTTTATGCTTTCTTTGAAGCTATTAAAAATAATTAAATTTTTATTATGATATATTAATATTAAAATCTAGTCTATTTTATAATATAAACAACAATCTAAATTATGTTTGACATACAGAATCTCCCCAAGTTACATAAGTAACTTGGGGAGATTGTCATTAGCAGGAACATTAGCAGTTACATAAGTAACTTGGGGAGATTCTGTATTTCAAATATAATGAAAACTAAAACTAGGCATAAATTACAGTAAGTACATGTATAGGAAATCTCAGAGTATGACAAAGATGCATTAAAAAATTTCAAATTGTAACTCAATCCATCCTAACTCAGAACATGATTTTTTATAGGTGCAATGTTATAAACAAAGTTAGGTTCCCCAACTACCAAATTCAGAATATTCAATATTACTGCAAAATGACTGATGGCAGCAGACACAAGTATAGATTCTTGTAAGTCAGGGATTTCCTGTATAATAATAAATTTAAAACATTATACACCCTTAGAGAGATAATATTGTATTACTTATCTATAATATGGCATCATATGACAATTCTATATAATTTATGTTATATTATAATAATTATTATAACATGATAAAATACTACTGTGATATCACAATCATTATTACAAAATTATTATGTAAAATTGCAGTAATGCATTGTACACTACATTAAAATGATGATTCTTTAACACAATATGTCTTCAGCAAAATATTATAAAAAATATTTCATCTCTCAGAATACAGTATAAAATTTTTATTAATATCTATGCATTATTTTTTCATTTTAACAAGTTATTTCATATTACAACTTTATAAAATATACATCATCATCATAAACAAAATTATCATCTTTTTTTATATATTTTATATGAACAATACAAGAGTCTATAAAAAATACAATATCAATGCACAATTAAACAAAATGCTATTTAAGAAATCTAATGAAACAGTTATTTAGAAACTGGCAATTACAGAAATAGAAAATGAGAGAGCTTATAATTTAAATATTAGAAGGTGTGATTGAGAAAATGTCATTTTGAATTAATAAAAATTGTTTTCCAGGTTATCTAAATGAGAGATTTTATTTTTATTAGAAGTATATAATTTACTATTTGTTTTTACAAATTCTATATATAAATTTATAATTTTTATATTTTCTTCATATGTTAATAAATAAATTAGAAAAAAATGTGTTTATTAAGATTAATTTTAACATAATTTCTTATAATGAGAGCTTTAGCTCTTCATAGGCCCTCTTGGTTTGTAGTATTGTGTCTGCCACACATTGCATCAGATTGTTATACCATCCATTATTAATCTTAAATTATTTATTTTTTTGATTTAAAATACTTAAATAATACTAAAACACTATTTAAATTAAAAATTTAATGCCTTGATGAATTAAAATTAACTTTCTTCACAGTTTATCTTAGCAAAAATTAATTTTAATCTTTTTTGCCATGAGTTGGTTTGTGATTTCTATTTAAGCAAGTCTTTTTCAAACAATTCTTAGTTTTCAACAAATATTTTCAATATGATAGATAATTCATTTAAAAATCTTTCATATATAGAAAAGTATTCCCGAATCTAGTTCATTGGAATTCAAAGTGTCCTGTTTCTAAAATGGAGAACCAGGGATATAGCCCCTACAGATTAGCAGCCAAAAGCTGCAGGGACAGAGCCCCTAATATTTATATATATTGTCCAAGATATGATCACATTTTCCATAAAATCCAATTTGTAACTAGTTCATGGCTAATAGTGAATTATTGCTAGCATCTTGTTTCATTTTTATCTTGATATTCATTTTCAACTTACCGATTTTTTTGAAATCTAATATTTCTACTATTTGCCATATTTAAAACCTTTCTTTAGTGACTTGCCACACTTCCTTAGGGCAGGACTTCACTTTCTCACACAACCTTATACTCTTCTTATTTCTATACGGTAAAACTTTAATGGAGGCTCTTTATTTCTTTGATAAATATATTTATTTGTGTATGATGAATCATTATGTGGGTAGAAGTAAAATTCATCCACTATTTCATCTACATATAGTAAGAGCCAACTAAAAGATCATTTTCCAACTAGAGGACTACCATATCTCTGGATAAAATCCTTTTTAACTTTTATAATGTTATTATACACTTCTCATTTTGTCTTTCATACTTTAAAGCAGGGATTCTTAACTTTTTGATGTCTCCATATCCCCAATGGATTGTCCAATATGGTCCCATATCCCCATAAAGAAGATTCTCTCATGTTCCATTCATGTACTACCCAAGTATAAATTAATACATTAAATAAAATAAATAGCAGTACATAGAGATTAAGTCCCACCATACCCCTGGTCAAGAATCCTTGGCTTAGATGGATTTTTCAAGCTTAGTATATTAACTGTGATTCTGAATAAACCTGTTTTTAAAAATTTATTCTTTTCTTCTCAGCAGCAAAACAATTAGTGAAACATTAAGCAATTCTTCTCTTGATGACAAAACTTATCAGTTCAACTGAAATTTTATAGCTAACTGATAATATAATTTCAATTGGAGCTTAATATACCTTCAGTAAAATGAAATTATTCTAAATTGAAAGATATTATATAATATCAGCTTTTAATCATAACAGGAGACTTATTAGTTAGCAACATTAGGTTGGGAACTTTTAATTAAATATATTTTACTATTGAAAACAATAGGGATGAAATCTTGCTATTTCAAAAAATATTGTTTAATAAAGTATTAAAAGAAAAACTTGTTTTTTGAGAATTAGAATAATCACTGCTGTCCCATGATTAAAAGTGCAATCAACTGATTCATTCTGTTAAAAGAGTCACACAAAAAACATATCTCCAAAAGATAATAATGTGGTGAGAATGGAAGTACTGTATTTGCATGCTCTTATTCATAGTTCTCACTAATTTCATCGAATGATTCAGATATAAAATAATCATCAGCAGAGCAGGAACTGTGCTCAAGTGTCAGTGACAGCACAATTAATTTACCAAAATATAAGATATGCAAAATTCTATCTTAATTTGTTAAATTTTACCACTAATGGATAACTCAATGAAAATATTTTTCTAATTACATATACTGTGGAAAATCCAGAGAAAAATATTTGGAATATCGTCAGTATACGTTTTAAGCACATAATTACATTTTTGACACTGTTGTTTCATTTATTACAACATTTTAGCATTTCATTGTTTAATAAGTGAAGAAACAAATAAGAGTATACCCAAATAAGTTATCTGTAAAATTAAATAAAATTCAAACTACATGCAAATAGTGCAATAAACATACAGTATATTATTATTCTAAACATTGAGAATCTATTTATTTATCACACTGGAGTTTTACACAATATATATATATATATATATACAGTATTTCGTTTACGTTTTGATATGGTTTTCTTGATATTTTCTATTTATCAACTTAAAGATATTATTTACATTTATTTTATTATTTACTCACCCCGATAATGCATTTTTAAATTTCAACCTCAAAATATCTTCCACAATCCTATTATTTGTTTCTAGTAATATCATTTCGTTACTTCAGAATAAGCTTTTCTGAAAGGGAGGTGCCAAGTCTCGCTTTACCGGAAATGACAACATTTACGATTCCAGCACTTTCTGGTGAGAAAAAAGTTTTCAGACAAAAAGGAATGAAAATATCCATTTCTTTTACTGTATATAAAATCATTATAAAAATAAATTTTAAAATATTATCTTTTTAACAAAATTTGTAAATGTAATGATATTAGTAATATTATCATCATTATTATAGTTACTTTAACCATGACCATAGAGTTACAATATATAACTAGAGTGCACATATCCAGTCTACCGTGAAGAAAACCGGCGCCATTGTTGTTTAATTAAGCTTATGTCAGAAGCAGTAGCTGTTATCGTTTCAAACGACCGAATTACGTTTTTTATCATCTCAAAAGTATACGTGATTGAGTGCCATGCCTTTAAGTTGTTGTGCCTACAATTGTAAAACCGTCT
>WUQG02439443.1:0-13706 GCA_011317285.2 Androctonus mauritanicus
GGCGGTCGGTTTCCTCAACTGCTTCCATTCAGACGAATGGGACATGCGCACTCTAGTTATATATTATACCTCTATGAATTAATCTTAATTTAACATTTACTTAGGGGATTGCACGACCTAAATAACCGTAAACTAGCCAAAACTCACTTAGTGATTAATTTTTGAATTAATTGTCAAATTAATAATTATTAATTTATTTATGCTACAGTGCCACCATCTATTGGATTAATAATAAATTATTTAAATTTAGGCTAAGGTGGCGCCATCTGTTATTTAATATTAAAACTATAATTTTTACTAATTTCCCGAAATTAAAAATTTGCCTTGGGATGGACTGGAATCAGAAACTTTGGAGCATACGTCCCGACGTCTTAACCAGTTACACCACCAAGAATTATCGAAGTTAAGCGCTGATATCATTATGATTCCGATAATTCCTAAATTATATACATCCTGAAATCGGAAATTTGCCGATGTCTTGGTGGTCTAACTGGCAAAGGTGTCAGGACGGTAATTTGAAGTTCCTGGTCCGACTTCAGGCCACGGCAAATTTTTAATTTCGGGATATTAGTAAAAATTGTAGTTTAATTATTGAATAACAGATGGCATCACCTTCGCTTAAATTTAAATAATTTATTATTCATCCAATCCTGTAGCATAAATTGATTAATAATTATTAATTTGATAGCTAATTCAAAAATTATTCACTAAGGGAGTTTAGGGTTATTATAGATATAGTTGTTAAAAACCAAAGCCAGGAAAAACTTTTAATTATTATTATTTTAATTTAAATTTGAATTGATTTTTGTTTATATTTTTTAAGTGCATATAGGCCTATATGTTACGGGTAAAGTCATGATTTGGATAACGTCAGCATTATCCGAACAATGTTGATATTATCTAATACGTGGATAATGTTTAACAAGAAGTGGCTGTTTATTATTTTTCGATGTTTATCCGAATATGACATTATCCACCCGCTCTTGGGTAATGTCACAATCGAAGTTTGAAGAAGTAACTGCATAAGCGCAATGTTTGTTAGTGGTCTTGTGGCTATGTATCTGTGTAGACCAGTGGTTCTCATATTTTTTGAAGTTGAGGCGCATTTAAAATTCTACAAGTAATTGTAAGCGCACTATATACAAATTTCTGAGCAGTATGTTATCACGTGACCAACAAATAATACATCAAAAAATGCTGTCTACATCAATCATCTCTAATCACGTGACATTTCTGGTAAAATGGCTGGCATCAATCTCGTTGAGAAAGAATCCATTCGATATTGTCGAAGTATGAATTGTAGACTGAATAAAATCGAAACTGGTAACTCTAATTCAATGCAGAATGCGTTCATTGATTTATAAATACAAGTATTTTTACAGATAATTGCTTATTTTCGTTGGAGAGAAATCAAACGTTCATCATTTCCATAATGAAATGGTGTAATAGAATAACTACATTTATTTTTATATCTGGATACATATTTCTCTGGAATACTATAGGGCGCACCCGGAAATCTTCTAGGGTGCACCAATGCGCCCTGGCGCACACTTTGAGAACCACTGTTTTAGACAGAAAACTTCAGCAAGACGAAGTGCTTAACAATATTGAGGCAGGCAATGTGGAATCATACCTAGCTATACTGTTCATTTTGTCAATCTTGATTTACCTTGATGTAAATTAACATCATTAACCAACATCAACGAATGCATTCAAACATAATGTGAAAATTTATAATAACCTTTACAACAAGGCTAAGTATGTTTCCCTATTACCTGTTTCAATATTGAAACAGGTAATAATATTATAAACAATTTAAGCCTTGGTGAAGTTTGCCTTCTAAAGACTTAATATCAACGGATGAAGGTCTTTTCCTAATATTGGAAATTAAGAAACGCATATTCGCCAACTCTAATGTGAAACTGAACGAAAAATTTGACCTTTAACCCATTATCCGGTATACTGGATCAAATTCATCGTCACCAAAAGCCACAACGACAGGAAATCCTCACTTTTAGAGCTTCAAGAATAATCTACTACCAAAATTATACCTTTTTCTGTTTTTTGTTTTATTATTATTTTCAGATCCAAAAATATTTCACAGATTAATTTTGATTTACTCTGCTCTTATATAAAAGAGCTGAAAATGGTTTAGCTCTAAATTAATTAATTTATTTAGATAGACTTGTGTGTAGTTTGACTTTTTATCATTTATTTAATCTGTATCATCAACCATCTTTCTTCTTCGGAACAGAATAACTTTCGAAAAAATATATTGAGTTGAAATTAATTAAGAAGCAAGTTTACTTATCAAGAGGATTAATTTCGTGGCCAATATTAAAGATACTGTATACATTTTATTACAAGAATTATAACACTGGTCGTTTTGGATTCCATTTGAAATACCTTATTGATCCGATATTTTTATTCGAGAGAATCACTCAATAAAACATAACTCGGAAAAATCGAAGACTAAATCTAATTAATGAAAGAACTACATGAGCACGAAAGTAGAAAATTCGCCGAAAATAGTCGTTTTTCTTCTCTTTCACCGCCTCCAGGATCAAAGGTCACATTCTTCAAGGGACTTCGAACAAAATCGGTTCTTATAATAAGTAAGATCTTCAGTGATTTTCGGCATAATCCGTTAAAAAATAAATAGCGTACTTAGCGAAATATGTCAGTATATTGTCGTTAAAAAACTTTTCTCAACAGAACAGTTATTTCTCGAATGACTTATCGAATCAAATATTGAGAAGATTGAATATTTGATGGTATTTAGAAGCGGCTACATACTTCATTGACGAAAACTTTTAGACGAAAATAAAAAATAATGATATCTACTTCAATAATTTTTAGGAATACCTCCATTTTTTTTACATATGAGATACTTTATTGATCTTCTCTATCATTAACGGTATTGAAAGACAATGATATATATATCTTCAATTTTAATCTATTGAAAATATTCAGAATTGTATCTTCGACTGTTGTCTAATCAGATCGATTAATATCAATAATAGATATCCGACAGAATCAAAGTTTGCGTGTCAAATCAACTTTTACATCTCGTATTAAAAGAGTTAGATCTTTGATATCATATCGCACATCTTGTCTATCCTATTCGCGATAACTGTAATCAAAATGTTTGATAAAGTTAAAATATTCTGGTTTAGTCATTATTTATGTCAGAATTTAGTCAATTAAGACAGCGACAAATCCATCTAATTATTTTTTATTGTTTAGTAAAAAAAATAAATCTAAATTCAAATGTTTAATGACCTCAAAGCTTCTTAAGTTGCAAGTTCTAATGGCATTTTAGTTTTATGTATAAAATCACAATATTCGCATACTGTGTAATCTATATTGATTTTTTTTCTTTAATTTATTCAGATGATATCGTGATAATTGCGAGTTTCCAGTATTATATCAGATAAAAATGTTCCAACTTGCCTAGTTATATACCTCTCAGAAATGTTAATGAGCGTTAGAGAATCAAATGAAATCTTTAATAATAGTTCTGAAAGTTAACCAATTTCGAATGCCATTTTAACGATCGTGATTGGAATATTTTAAAGCATGAAACACGGTATTCTAAATAGGATTTTAATGAAATATAGGAATTTTTTGTGAATATTCTTATCAAACGATTATGGATTCGGTAATTTTATGGTCTGGAAAAAACAAGAAAATTCGACTGATGTTAAAAAAAGAAACTTTTTTCAACACTCACTGTTTAGACAGGAGAATCTCAAATTCTCACTAGCTTCCGGTGTAATCAGAGAGGACATCTTATTGCTTCTGGTTGTTTAATCTCTCTACAATTTTTTGATTACAGACGCTACTAAATGAAAGAAAAGTAGAATTTTAATTATAGAACATTTAATATGGAACTTACAGAGATTTCTATAACATCTAGGAATATCACCTACAGTTATAGACGTATCATTAGATAAAAATAACATTGACGAAGCGATTTTTTTTAATTATTGTTTAAAAGAAATTGTTTATAAATGGACATGTTTTCGGAATTTTCGTTCTTTATCTTCGTTAAATGATATTTTAGTTAAATAATAATAATTTTGCACTATAGTTTCAATAAACTTTATATTAAATCGACAGAATTTTTCGGAATATAATTGTAAATTTTACCATCGAATTCGATTGTAAAGATTCGCCACTGAAGATGAACAAGGCGTTCGGTATTAGAATTACTAGGAAAATTTCACGAATTATAAATAAATTTCTGTTACTGAGGCTATAAATCTATAATATGATTAAATTAAACTCGAATTTGACCAAGTGTGTTTCTATAATTCAGTATAAAACCATACATAGTTCTTGTTTCCATCATATTGGCGGATATATTTGCCACGATTAACATTTTCACGATAGCATGCTTACTGTCAATAACTACCTGACATGGGAAAACGCTCACTATACAATATAGGCAATAAAATATATGAGAAAATTTTGGCGCTCTTTGAAGAGACAGAACAACGGTAGAAGAGAGAGAGACAAATACCCACGAGTCGTCCTTGGAAAAAAGAGCAAGTTTAGCGGGAGAACGCGAAAATAAGAGGTGTGGCGAGACAGTCTGTTGTCGAAGCCTGGGGCTTTAGTACCTAGATAACTACGAACACCATGATGACCTAAGCAGATACCTATCAGCTTGCTTACTATGCTAAGCGCGTTTCGTTCCTACTGCACCGAGAGCCTCTTTCGTGAGGGTGTTTAATATCGGCAAATATCTCGTTAATTCGGAGGACAGATGTGCCTGTATTCATTCTGATATATTTACGGATAAAGCCAACATACTGGCCATTCATTCATGTTGACAATAGCTCTTTGGTTAAGAATGGTTGCAGGAAATTAGCTTATAATTGCCTTTTCTGTTACTCTTTGTCAGCGCAAATGCCCACTTTTCAACATTCAATCCAGCGTATAGTATAGTTCTAGTATACGGAAATTAATCCGTTAAACGTCTCGCACATCTTCAAAATTTCTAACTACGTTATTTATGTAGCAGTAAGAACTCGTATTATTTTTGTGTGTCCATATAAATCGAATTATTCACAAAAAAACAGAATAAAGTTTCAAATTAGAGGACATGTTTGCACGAATCGTAAATTATTAGAATTAGAAATCTAATATGGCCAATTTTTTTTATTTTCGAGTGAAATATAGTAGTCCGCAGTTATAAAAATGTCAAATTTTTTGTTAAAACTTGAATCAGAATCTGCTTTACGACTCCGAACAGTGACCATAAACTCAAAACACGACGCGCCATCTATGAATAACAATATCAATTAAAATTTAAATTACTGTAATTATAATTAACTTTATCAGTTTAAATGCGATTTATAAAGTAAATATGCCAAAATGTTATTTAAAAATCTAGATTCGTAAGAGAGTTTATACGAAATGAAGATGAAATAAGGTTGATTATTTTTGATAATTTTTATATACATATACTGTATATATAGGCCTATATCTTCAATCTGTTTTATATAAATTTAGCAACGGAAACTATAATAAAGAATAACAGTAAACAATAAGTGTAGTTGGTGACATCAGGCTGTGATCCGCGTTGATCTTCACATAATCCTCCAGGCCCATTTTCCTCCGATCCAATATGATAAATCTAGCCATGAGTAGACAATTCCATCGAGACCAAGAAAGTTAACCCCATTGTGCAGCTTGGAAGAGGATAGCATAATATCTTAAGGCAACAATTTAACCGATTATATAATCGAATGTATGATTAGTGATAAATCTGATAAGATCGCCATCAATTATAAATCGTACCAAGTTTAATGACGATGCCGATTAAATCTAATAATTTCGAAATAAATTTGACAATACGTAATTATTTCCGATAAGAAAAATTTTGCGAACAAGAATAATTAATAATTATTTTTTTTAAATAAGGCATTAAAATATAAAACTAAAGAAAAAAATTATGTTAACAAGTTTTGAAGCTTATTTTGAATGTTTTTCGATGATTTTATAGAATATCTTAATCGTTTTTTCATCGTTCTCATCATTCTTTTTATGATTATCAAAATTCACTAAGCGTGTTTTCCCAAAAGAAAACACAACTAACCAGTAAGTTGTACTCAGACAGAAACGACGAGGACTCAAGTGAGTTATTTTGCAATCAAGCCGCTATTCGTTACGATGAAGAAATTTCGTGATGATTACCTGTTTTCATTAAGTTCAAACAGAAACTATTGAAGATTCAGAATTCTCAGAAATATTGAATCTTCAGAAAATCTTTGTTTTCTGAAGATTTCTCTTCAGAAAAATGAGATATTTTAACGATTTCTTGATGGGTTTATTCACTCTGATGCAGAAAACTGATGCGATCTCGTTACAAAAAGTATTAAATATTTTTAAATAATATATTTTACTTAAAAGATTAGATAAATTTTACTGGCGAAATTTTGAAATTCGGAACTCGGAAGTGAACAAACGAATAAAAAATGGTAGAAAAAGAAAAATTAAATGATTAAAATATCAATCACGACTCACTGTTTGTAGCAACGTTTCATCAAGTTCGATAAAAATGTTGATTTTTATTCGTCGGCAATTAATTAAAAAGTTTCTATTTAATAAAATTCATATTAAATTTAAAAAATTTAAAGTTTATAAAATTAAATTATTTAATCTTTATGTTGTAGCCACGATAATTTCTATCTATCACGGATAAAACATTAATAATTCATAGATGAATTAATATGAATCGTTAATATTAATCACGCATATATCTCTTATCGATTAATGATATATTATTGTCTTAAACACGATTCGATATCATTAGAATTGCATATTTTAGACAATTAATTTATCAAACGCTTGACAAATGGTTTAATTAAATATGACAATTGGATATTTATGCTTATTACTAATTCCGATTTTTTTCCCTCGGCCTATCATTCCGAAAGATTAATAGTGTGATAGATCTAATTAAAAATAATTAAAAGGAGAAAATGTTTAAGCTAAATGCCTACGGACAAGCAACTGATTTATATTAACTGCTAAGGTCAAGTAAGATAAATGAAGGAAATGTGGTCAAGAAGCTTTTATGCTCATATTTTTAACGATTTAGCGTAGATATCGATGATTGCTAGTTCGAGAAAATTGTCGAACAATGTTTAATATCTAATATCCTAGAAGTGATATGCCATTTTTAATAAAGACAATTAAAGAAAAAATATATATGATTCTGTAAACTTAAATAATCCCCAACTTATCATTAATTTATATTAATACAATTGCAAACGGTGTGCTTTAATCTGATTAGAAGATTTTTCTCTAATTTTCGATTGTTTTTTTAATTATATCGATATTTTTATATATTTCCCTATTGGTGGTTATTATAATATGCAAATTAGTTGCGCTGTTTAATTTTTTAATTAACATATCGATAAAAAAAAAAAAGAATTCGCACTTTAAGTAAAAATTAATGTTATTATTATTATTACTGAACTACTATAGAATATGAGCTTGTTATCGAGATTACTCATAAAATTTTCAGTTTCATAAGTCAGTATGTCTGGACGATCCTTTTTCTAGAACATAAATTATTTTCTGTTTAATAAGTTTATTCAATTTAATATATAGATAGGCCTATTACATTTTTAGAAACTGGAAATCAGTCTAAACTTGAATAATCACAAAAAATTTTCACGGATGCCATTTAATATGAAACTTTTTGCGTATGTTTTCATCGGCTATACACTCACAATTTTTTTTTTTTCTCACAATTTTTCTCACAATACACTCACAATTTTTTTTTCTACTGAATGTGAATAATTTTTCGAGCGCTATTAAAAATTTCATCAAATTTTATCACGAATAATCATCGAAAATATGCTCTAAAATATATACAGTATATGACTTCCATACTAAGTTTAGAAATATAGGAAATGGTTTTTGTTCTGTATTTTTGACAGAAAATATTCGTGATTGGTTCTGTTAAAATAACAAACCATAGTCATAATTCCACTTCAAGTGTGAGAGTTGGAAAAAGTCTGATTTATGTTACTCGTACCAATCGATTTATATTGAATATTCCAGCCGTTCGTTAATTCAATTGATCAGATTTGATTAGGCAAGTAATTCAGCTTTACAACTTCTGATTGAGCGTGTACAGGAACATAAAAGAATGTAAGTGGACTTTCTAACGTATAAATGACCGCCTAGCCTGCAAGAAAGACACGCAGAGAATATTTTCCACCATATTTTTTGTTCTCTGAATTTTCTAATTTACACCTTGATATATCGAAGAAATTTTTATGGCGTTTTATTAATTAAAATTGTTTGATTAACTCCATTTAAATTGCTTAATTACACGCATGCATTGCTAAAAGCTCAAATTTTTAGTTATTAACGTATACACCAGATGTCAGCACGAAATAATGGCTTTTGGAATCAATTAAATGTCCGTTTTTTGGAGGAGTAATAGCGTTAATGATTAATACCGTGCATCGATTTTTTATTGCTCAAACATTAAGATATTGAAGACAGAATCGATAGTATCCATTTTTTTTTTGTTTTGTTCATCTGATAAAATAAGAGATACGAAAACATATAATTACTGATACGCATTTTTCTGGATATAAAACAAAAAAATTTTAAACATTATTAAGTTGAAATTTTTCAATATATATAAGCCATTATTCGTTTAAAGCCATTATTCGTTGCATGTCTCACTGACACCGCACTGTACTTATGCCATAAAAAACAATAACAATATTATGAATATAAATGCAATATTATAATGGCATCTGTATTATTTTATAATTTAATATTAATCCATAATACGTAACCTAATAGTTTGAAAAGCATTCAAAACAATAATAATAATAATCAAAATAAACTTATTAAATATAATTTTCCTGTAAGTTTGTATTATTATATGCATTATTCACATAAAGGAAGAGTATTTTTGAGCAATTTACTACAGTTTTTTATTAGGTAAGCATGTTAATAGTCTATTCAGAGCATAGTTTCTAATTTTGATTTTAGTTTTACAGGTGGGCCTAATAATGAATAATTAGTTGTAATTCGCACCGATAGATGGCAACAGTTCCCAAAAGAGTTCGGCATAAAGTTTGTAAGTTCGTTTATATTGTCTCGGAAATGTAAAAGTATTTCATGCGGAAAAGTTAAAAATATTTATAATTATTTAGAATGTGACATATTGGCCATAATTATCTTCGCGTCGCATCTTTTAGCGAAGCATCGGTTGCCGCGCGCCAACTTTTCGTCCATATTCTAGCAGACATATCGAAATATTTTATTATACCCTTCGGGATAGAACTCCATATTTATTGGAATCCACGAAAGATATGATACATTTAGTTAATTCTCCACTTATATATTGATTGATCCCCTGTGGGTAAGGGGCTAGAATATGCCTAGCCCACCGTCCGACCCCGCATGTCGTAAAAGGCGACTAAAGGGGTCATCTGGCGTTGGGGTTCTAGGAATTCGCTTGTGGACTCTTATACGGAATCGGGCTGCTTCGGCAGTGCCCAAATTCGTCACTGGCTGCCTGCGGTGGGGCAATATACGGATCTAAACCTCCCTGCGGGTTGCCCGCTCCCGTCCTGAAATTCCGTGTTTTCAGGTCTCGTCTTCGGGATGCAAGCTCCGACATATTCCCCATAGGAAAGGGTAGTAGAACTATCTCAATTATTTTTTGACCTAAGTTATAGCTTTTGTAAAAAAAGGATAAAAATTTCCTGACATCATATCCGATAATGTGATATCCATCGGGAAACTAATTTAATTTAAAATTTAAAAATTCTATAATATATTTTGATATTCACACTTGAAAAATGGCGCTATTTTTCAAACCTAACCGGAAACGTGGGCACTAAATCATTCTAACTTTGAAGCTGAATATCTCGAAGAAAATCAATCAGAAAACAAGAATTCTTTCGGAAGTATTATGTCCGCAGAGAATTCTTTCGAATGATATCAGATTCGTAGAGATGCCGCAGATGTATACTTTCATTACTTATTCCTAGCTGTTGCAAATTAATTGGCAAGTTTTGAAAATGACAGATTAATTCTTTCCAAAAATGCATGATAAAAATAAAATAAACAAGTGACTCCCGATCATCCGGTGTTGGATTAAACCCGATAAAATCGCAATCCGGAAATAATGATTCTGTCTAAGTTTTATGTTAGATACATCTGTAAGAATTTTAAAAGCCCCATATTAGTTTCATAGTTGCGTATATCTTAATGAATTGACGAGCAATATTACAATACAATTGAATTTTTAATAATTTCTTGATGCAAAACATCATCCATTTGAAAAACAGTAGAATATGTCAGTGATCAGTTTAAAAAATTCAAGTATTAGTTAATTATAGTGTTTTCAGTTAGTTATTTGATAATGGTGTAGGATTTTTTTACATTTTTGACTAATTTTTGTAAAGTTATAATATCATTTTATACAATTATATGGAAAATTACTATTTTTATTAAAAAATAAAAATAACTCTCTTAAATTAAGCTAAAATTTCGAATAACACATACATAAATTTCAAAACACCTGCATGTCACGTTTCGCTTACTCTTTAAATATAACGGTAAAAGGCTGTTCTTCAGAATGAAAATTTACCTGCTTTTAAATTCCATTGATAGGTTATTGTTACTATTTATAATACGTTCAACTAATTTGATCTTGCCTCATAGCTACCCTCCCCATCTGATCTGACTTGACTGTGTACAATATAAACGTTAAACTCTATGGGCTGAATTTCCTTGCAAAATTGCTAGTTTACTTATAAAACTGAATATGGCCAATTTATATTTAGAGTTTATTATTATATACTTTTATTTCGTTGATCTAGTTAGTTGAATGACTTCATCTGTACGCAACTTCAATGGCGAACTTTGTACTCGTAACTGACTGGAGATCTGGATGAAGATAACTGAAAAATTATTGTCTGCTAGAAGATAAATGTTACTTTCACAAAATACCTATATCTACATTTGAATCATCACTTTCTTCATCGATTCAGTATGGAGAGCCCTGTTTGTATCACATATTTTTAGTATATTAAAAATATCATATTTCTTTATCATGGCGCATGGAATTTTATATGCGGCAGAAATCCATTAACCATAAATCATCAGATAAATCATATGACGATAAAACAGGCGTAACATATCTAGATGTAGAACACAGTTTATTTCATAAAATATGCCTTCAGTAATATATCAGTATTATAATTTTCTTACCAGGGATAACTTGTCTCATATTTTATACTCACCCATTGCTAAATGACAGTGGTGTGTAAAGAATTATGTAGCTATATGTTTAAAACTATTAAGGGTTTTAGAAACTTTGAAGAAATAAAAAACTATTGTCATGTTTTCTTATGAATTGCATAACCATTTTAAATAAATACTCAACCTACTTTAAATAAACTCCAAATAATTAGGAAAAAATGAATTTAATAACGATTCATTGAGAAAGATTTCAATTCGTGATTAAACTTCTAATGAAAACGATATTATTTGTTATATTTCACTTTTTTACAATAAATAGTTAAACACATATAAAGGAAACAATATAAATGATAATTATCCGACATTATCAGTTATATTAGTAGTAGTTTCCACTATCTTATTTTCTATTATTTTCAAACATTTAATTCAACTGTTATAATCATGCCATACTCCAAAAATCTTCAGTTCTTGCATGGTCTCTATACTAGATTTATCCTAGTATCTATAATGTTCCCATTAATGTTTTTAAGATCTTGCATTTGTCATATAACAAAATGTGTTAGAACACTAGTTAAAATTTTACAGTATGATTATGTATATTCTAAAATGATATGATTCTGTAATAGAAGACTATAACAACTAAACGTGCAAATATTTTGATTCTCAGAGGATAACCATGTATAGTTACAGCTTCCGTATCACGGATAGTTAATTATAGGATATCAATATAAGTGAAAGTATTTAGACTACACGTGTAACAACGAAATTAATTACTCGGAAAGTTACATATATATATATAATATTACCCTTCCATGTAGTGGTTTTGCGAAAGCTTGTCCCCGAAGAAGAGACGCGCGAAATTTGAATTTGAAGACAAGACGGGCAAACCCGCCTAGCGGTCCCGATCCGTGTAGTATCCCATGGCAGTTTCCTAGTGACCGATGTGGGCACTGTCGAAGCAGTCCAGATTCCGTATAAGGATCCTCAGCGACTTCCTAGTGACGGATTGGGCACTGTCGAAGCAGTCCAGATTCCGTATAAGGATCCTCAGCGAGTTCCCAGTGACGGGCCTTGGAAAAACCAACACGAGATAACTCTTTTAGTCGCTTTTTACGATACGCATGGGCGGACAGTGGGTAGATTCTAACCCCTTACCCAGAGGGGATTTGAAACAAACTTGCGGGTTTTTAACATTTAAGTATGTTTTATTCAAGCAATACTGATTCTGTTAGGGAGAATCTTTCGCGGGAGCCTCTCTATATAAAAGAAGCCTTCCTTTTACTGTTGGCTCTGCAGAAACTCCAGATAAAATGCATGATTTCTATAATTACGGTTTAATATTAATGATATTATTTGGGAAATTCATGACAAAACAAATTTTGGCACTTTCATTTGTCTCCAGATTTTTTAAACATTTAATTATATTATTATCTCGATTCCAGAGAATTCGAAGAGATCGTAATATAGACTGCACGATATATTTCTCCAGATATTTTTTTGTGTCAACAGATGGCGCGATGTTCTTATCAGTAAGAGTACTAAGTGGCGGGGCGAAACAAGCCCTTCAACAGGCTGCCACCATTGAGGAGGGGTCAGCTAGATGGTGGAGGAGGGGGATCGCCGGGCCGAACCCGAATCCCATGATAAATATTTTCAAGGGATGGGACCCGAGACTCGAATCCGGGGTCCTCCAGAGTGGAAATCCGTAGCGTTTCCACTCGGCCAATCCGACCGACTTCTCTAGGCATTTTAATGATCAACAGAATGGTAAGAAATGCAACAGATTTGTTACAATAATAGTGATCATATGTTTTTCCTTCCGACACATATACTATTGCACATTGAAGTGATCAATTATTAATCCGGTTTAATATTATACTTATATCAGCTTTTGTCATATAAATAAAATATAAATCGAGAGATTGCTTTATGTTAAATTAATTTCCAAAGAAATTTCAGTGCAATTTATGAGATGTACAATTAAATTTTATATGAATCTTCAACACAATGGTATTGTATATTTCCCCTTTTTTAACATGACGAATTCTTCATCGAAAATGGACATTTTTTTGATTAAATTTTACCTGTTTGTTTATCATTTTCATCTATTTTGTGATTACTTCATAGTAGGAATTTTTGCATTTTTTTTTACTACTACTTCATTGGACGATATATTAATTATGGTAAAAAGTAAGCATTTATGTTTATTAACAGAATAGCATAAAATAGCAATTACATAATTAAAAACATTATTAACAACATATTTCTAGAAACGTGTGCAGATCTTCCGTCGTAATAAATTAAATAATAAATAAAAGAAAATCATATTCTACCAAATTGAAATAAAACGAAAACATAAAATATGATCATTAAGCGCGGTTTCCACTGTACGATTTCGTCCAGCAAAACGGATCCGTATAGCCGGTATCCTAGCAACGGCCCGTTTACGG